>VZTL01078434.1:1096-14632 GCA_013400535.1 Scopus umbretta
GGCGTGACCCGGCTCCCGCGCGTTTCTGAGGCGCAGGCTTCGTTACTTGAAGTAACGTTACTCGAGAAATCCCTCAAGATGGTAACGCAACGCTCTCCTGCTTAACCGAGTTTCTTACAAGAAACCCCTGTGTTACGACTTTGCCTTGCCAGCGTTTTCAGCGTAGGCTTGCTCTCCTCAGAATACGAGACGCGCCTTCCCGTTGGGGTGGGAGATTAGTCTCACTGTGACAGCTGGAGACCTCTGGTTTTTACATGCTAGAAATGTAAAAGTTAAGTAAAACTTAGGCTCCCNNCCCGTTCTGTGCAAAACAGATGTGTTCACTTACAAAGACAAATCTCTTTACTGTTGTTCTCAGAAATGGCAGGTACAGGTAACCAGGTCTCCCCCCTAATCGCCTTTCCCACCAGAGCCCTGCCGTTGGCGTTGACCCCGACAAACGTCTCCGCAAATGTCTTTCACAAAGGGATCTAGCTTCCTGTCCCATCGCCTTGAGCCCGTGGCGATAGGTGACAAAATGTGCTGAAGGACGCTGTTGCGTTGCTCTTCAGTGGCTCTGTACCTGACCGATAAGCGCAGTCCTGGTTTCCTTAAAGCTGTCGTTTCGCCAGATCCCGCTAAGACATCCGACAGACACGTAGCGGCCGCCGCCGCCGCTGTAGAGCGTAGCTGCGCGGTACTGCAGAGATTAGGGAGGCAGGCTGTGCCCCAAAGGATTTATACTGCGAAAGACAAACAGATAATGGAGGCCCCGTGAAACGCCTGGTGTAACCGGAGTGCAGCATCAGGAACTCGCGCATAAATATATCTACTTTTGTGTAGCTGCTTAGAAATTGCTTTTTTTCCCCCCTCACCCTCTGCCAGAACCCTGGTATTTCACATTGTTGTATAGCGTGTTATTGCTGAACTGGCTCCTAACGCTTGTGTTGCTCAAAAAAACCCCTGCAAGCTGTGGAACTGAAGATGCAGAGTTGATATTTAGATGAAGAGGAGATGAGAGGGTGGGAGAGTCTCTCTAGCATTGAATGGGCCAAATTTATTTCCATACATTGAAAGTTATTGTGTGCATGAATGTACAATTAACGAACATACTGCGTGCCAGCGAAGAAAGACTCGTAGCGAACTGTAAGGGCTAGAGCGGAATACAGGATCCAGTACGTAGAGGGAGCCTGTAGAAATTCAGAATGAGCTTGTTTAATCTTTAAGTTGCTGGGTTATGAGGCAGTGGAGGAGAACTGAGAATTCTAAACCTTGATGATTGTATTTTTTATTTGCGGGAGGGCAGAGGGGCAATGCCTTAGTGGAGTTTTTCACGTAACCGAGCGGCTCCTTACAGCTAAATGCGATGTACCGTCCAAGCGTGCTGTAACCCCCGCTCCTGGAAGCGCTGCTGGCCTATCGACCCGTGTGTAGGAGCAGCGCTGTTGAGGTATGGGCGCTATTTGAACGTGTACAAAAAAAGTAAATTTGTAGGTTCCCTGCGTGTGCGTATTTTCAGGGGAAAAAAAGGTGATAGTTAATGAGGATAATCTGAGGACAACAGAAATGGATAACTGAGTTTGAAACCCGTGTCTTTCTTCGTCCGCCCTGTTCCTCAGCCCGGTGGGGGGGTGGGCCCTGCACCCCCAGCAGCCCCCTTCGCTGCACGCTCGCAGCCCGCGTCCCTTCACCCGTGCGCGCAGTGTTAAAAGGCGTGTACAGTGGCATATGACTTGTTTTCTGCAGCTAACTTTCTAGCCCCTGTGCTTTGTTCAGGCATTAGATAATCTGATAAAAAATAGCCTGCGATGCCGCCTTTGGATGACGTGGCCGTCTGATTTCATATACTGAGGAAGTGCAGCTAATGAAGAATAAAGCTAAAACTGCAGAAAAAGGATCTCGGCCTCCCCCGGCCCCTTTCTGTCGGGAGCCTGGGCTGGGGCAGCGTGCGGGAGCCAGGCAGGGTGCCCGGGGCAGACCGCTGCTTTCTGTTCCTCCTCTGCAGGCCGGGTGACCGGGCTGTGCGTGTTGGAAGTGGGAATGGGAGATGTTTGGGAGGAGGGAAGGCTGCAGCACGCCCTGGTCCCGTTATTCTGTGCTGCGTCCCAAAAAGGGACGCTGCGAGGCTGTTGTCCTTTAGACTTGCCTTCGGGAAAGTTGCACAGGGATGTCGTTAGGATTAGGTGGCTTAAGGCCTTTCGAGTATAGCCCCTGGATTGCGAGTTCAGTGGCAGAACTGTGTTCCGTCCTTAAAATAGAAACGAGCCTCCGTTCTGGAAAAAATAGCTAGGCTTTTAATAGGCTTATTTACACTGTATGTTAACCGAGGCATGCTTTTTACTTGAGGCATTTGAAAATATACGTGATGTATATGAGTAATGTAAACCCACCTAGAAAATGGTGGGTGTGTTAAATAATGAAGACATATTCCTTTTCAAGCGATGTTTCTTCCTGTTCCACTTTTTGAAGGCCTACATGGATCATGAATCATTTTGTACTGGGAGGTGTCTGTGGGAAATGTAAGGAAGAAAGATTTTTCCATTTGTTTGGTTTTCTTTCAGTGAAATCGTAGAAGAAATATACTGCTGAAGATACAATGGGAATATGGTTTAAATCCATGGAGGACCACAGTGCTTACTTAACATCTTGGGAAGGCTGGAGTGAAATAGGGAGGCAGACGTCAGTTGTCACCTTGTGCTTACCTTAAGCTTGTATTTAATTTTTCAGTTGAAATGGGCGTGCAGATTGAAACTAAAAGAGGAGACTCTCCCATATTTTTTAATGTCAGCAGTTAGAATCGGTGATGTCATTGGCTATTTGTTTCCTTGGTGAGGTACTGGTAGCGTGCAGATGTGATTGCCAAAGATACATGCAACTGATAAGAACGGCAAGAGAATTTCCAGGGTAGGTTGTTTTCACATTTTTTTTTCCCTTTTTTTTTTTTTTTTTTTTAATATCAGCAGGGTAGGAGGTGTCCATGGACATAACAGTAAAGATTTTTTTAAAAAGCTGCAGAGTAAAGTCACGTCTCTCGCAGGGCTGCCGCTCTTCCGTCCTGCTGCAGCTGACGGGGGCCACGGCTCCGTCTGAAGCTGCCCGACGCCCGGCCCAGTCTGTGTTCAGGTGACGGAAGTCTCGCTGTTTTGTTCTGAAACACCCGCTTCCGTAGGCAACAGTACCTGTCGGGTGAGTGTACAAGTTGTTAGTGATTCTCTGTGAAAAAGTAATTATAGAATGAAAATAGATTCCATCTCTAAAACCCAAAGGAGTTGGGAAATGCTGTGAAACAGTAGTAGTCCAGTGCCATCACGGAGCTTGTGTAACAGCAGAAAATAGCCTTGCATGCAAAATTAAAAAAAAACAACAAACTATCTCAGGTATCAGGATTGTGTTCGACTCTTACTTGGGCTTCTTTGGTGACTTCTCTCTCATCACCGAAATTCAGCAGGGCTCAGTAACCCCGTCTAGGAAGCAGACGTAGGAACGGTCCCTCAGGCCTTCGCGTTGGTTAAGTGGCTCACAGGAGGTGGGGTACCGCTTTACGTGGCCTTGGCGTCCCGTTTTAAAAGGAGCCATGCTGAAAGCAAGTAGCAGAAGTTCTCTGTGTGTGTGTGAATCCCGATTCTTTGTTGCTGGGACTGAGAAAAATTCAATATTAAGATGTATCCATTCATTCTGTTTCTGCCTCTTCTTGTGAGATACCCAAATTTGAGATATGGTGGCACAATGGGATTTTTTTTCTTTCATTGAAGATACTTAACATTCTTCATATGATGGTTAAATGTGATCTTTTAAAATCCTTAAAAGATCTGGCATTCTTTCTGTGATGTCTTGATATCCAGAAAAAGGGTTAATGTGATCCTAAGTATTATGGTGAGGCCTTAGGCTTTGTCAAGTGTTGAAAATTTAATTACAGCTATCTAAGATTAAAACCTACTTCTTCTGTATTAAGACCTTGAACACTCGAGCCTAAGGACGGTCTGTGGGCACAGGTTTGTGCTGGCCCAAGTGCTTGTTTACAGTCTAGCCAGAGCGGTGTAATTCCCGGCTTGAACAGAGGCGAGGGCATTAGGTCGGCGTGTTTCCCAGGACCCAGGTGTATTTCCACGTTGTCAGGCCGCTAGCTGCAGTGAGTCGGTGAAGAACAACATCCTCGCGAGCACAGGTCGTGTTCTGATGGACGCAAAAGACGTTCCGATTTGCGTTTTTACCTTGGTGGCTGGGAGGGTGGCTGCAAACGTACCCTTCAGACGGATGCTCCCGCTGGTTTCTGGTCCACGGCAGGGAGCTGGTCCGGCTGGAAAAGGAGAAGCGTTTTTGGGGAGGGGGAGCGGAGGCACGGTTTTCAGTCCTTTATTAAAACGAAGGTCGGCAGAGACCTCGGGAGGTGGCTCCCCAGAGCGGGGCTCTGCTCAGGACCCCAGGGAGAATCCGTTCCCTGGTCTGAGGCTTGGGCAGGAGCATCAGCGTCTCCCGGTGCAGGGAGAAGCCGGAGGGAGGGTTTGCTCAGACGGCACGACTGCCTACGAGCCGCGCAGCGCAGCCGGTGCCGTGCCTGCGCACAGGTAGCTGCGGCAGACACGCCGCTCGGGGCTGTCACTCTCCTTGGGTTAAATGAACTGGAAGTGCCTACGGGAGAAAACAGTTATTTGCTCATCAAGGAGAGGGCTGATGCACGTGGGTTGACTTGTCTAATAGCTTATCATTATTCCTGCTGATTAATAAGCTGATATTAAGTTATAGGAATCTGCGGCAGCATTGGGTAAAAGTCAGGATTTCAAATCGGGGTACGTTTACAGTGAAGCGTAAGTCAGTAAAAAGAATTCTCTTCTCCTTCAGAGGTGGCAGAAACTTTCATTTACTTCCGAAAGGCCAAAGAGACAGAAAGAGAAAAGTTAGGGGTGTTGCAATGGGAGTGAAGTGTAACCTTTTTGTGAGCAGGCTGTTGCCTTGCTGGAGTACTCTCAAATTTAGTAGTGATACACTTTTTTTAATTATTATTTATGTTTGGCTTGCAAAGGCTATGATTTCACTGTTCTGAGAAAAATCAATCCTGTCACCTTTTTAAAAAATATTGGTTCTCTTGGTGTCATTAGCCTAAATATCCACCTTTCTGAAGTCTCACAGAAGCCATAGTAACAACAAAAATGAGATCTGATTGGGGTTATCTTCATTCTAGGATTCCTCTGGGATGTCTGGGCAGTTCAGCCTTGCATGCCAGTGCATAAAATAAGAACTGAAATGCAGTAAATATTCATGGTGTACTGCTGAGTTAATTTATTGCTGATGATGCGTTGGTAAGGTGAAGCTTGTAGTAGTCTTGCTTTAGTTGTAAAGAATATTTGCGTGTAGCCTAAGGGCTTGGGGCAAGGGGAGGTTGAAAAAAGACCTGTGTCGGCAGCCCACGTGCTAAGTTTAGAAAATTTGGAAGAATTAACGAATATATTTATTGGAAAAGCCTTCTTCAAAGCTTACGTGGAAATATTTCAAAACATTTTCTAAGTTTTGAACTTTAATGCTACTGTGCTGTATTTACACGTGATGTGTCTGAAGCAGGGGGAAGTGGCAGGCAGAGGCGACGTCTTGCTCAGAGCCAAGCTTCTGATGGTGGTTTTTTTTGGAAAATAAATGTCCCTAGGCCTTATCCTGTTCTGTCAGGCAACCTTCTGTTGTTTTAGCAACGCGGTGAAAAAATCGCAGCCAAACTTTTCTTTGAATAACCGTATGCATTGCTGTAAAGACTGTCTATTTTTTAACGCCACAAAGACAGGAGTCAATGCTTTAAAAGCATCAGTGACTCAAAGAAAGAACACCCCACAGCCTCAGCAAAACAGCCTCCAGCCAAACGCTGCTTTACTCGGGTTCTCCGGGTTCTGAGGACTCTCGGCGGTGGCCCGAGGGGGGACCGCCCGCAAACCCGAGCCGCGCAGCCTTCCTCGCAGCCTTCCTCCTGGTGCGCCGCCGGGGCGGGCGGAACGCGCAGGGCGAGGGCAGCGCGGCGGTGCTGGGCCCTGCGAGACCTGATGACTCATTCTTCCCGTCACATGAACCCTTACTGCTTTGCTAATCAGCACTTAGTTGAATTTTAGATGCCTGGAATCATTAAAAAGGCTGGAAGGCATTTGTGTACCTTGCCCGTTAGGAGAAAAATCTGTTTTCTATAACTATACCTCCTACAGCCTCTAGCTCAACTTTAAAAAGCCACCACGCTTTGTGTGGCATTACCTGAATTGTCGTGGTTTGAAGCTAGCAGTGAGTTCAGCTTGCTTTCTGCCACACGAGGTAGTTGTAAGAATATATATTTCTTTTTACTAGTGAAAGAAGAACATGGCGAGAGTGCCAGTGGTAGTAATTAATATTACACTCAACTGTCTCTGTCCTCTTTTGTTGCATCTCTTGCAGTGTTGTCACTGTATTGGGTTTGCGTGGCAAGGTTTTGGGAGCAGGGGTTACAGGGGTGGCCTCTGTGAGAAGCTGCCAGAAGCTTCCCCTGTGTCCGACAGAGCCAATGCCAGCCGGCTCCAAGATGGACCCGCCAAGGCCGAGCCCATCAGTGATGGTGGCAGCGCCTCTGGGATAACATAGTTAAGAAGGGGGGAAAAAAAAAAAAAGAACCTGCACAACTGTAGCTGGAGTGAGGAGTGAGAATATGTGAGAGGAACAGCTCTGCAGACACCCAGGTCAGTGCAGAAGGAGGGCAGGAGGCGCTCCAGGCACCGGAGCAGAGATTCCCCTGCAGCCCCTGGGGAAGACCGTGGTGAGGCAGGCTGTCCCCCTGCAGCCCGTGGAGGTTACTGGTGGAGCAGATACCCACCTGCAGCCCATGGAGGTTACTGGTGGAGCAGATACCCACCTGCAGCCCGTGGGGGTTACTGGTGGAGCAGATACCCACCTGCAGCCCATGGAGGTTACTGGTGGAGCAGATACCCACCTGCAGCCTGTGAAGGACCCCATGCCAGAGCGGGGGATGCCCGAAGGAGGCTGTGACCCCGTGGGAAGCCTGCGCTGGAGCAGGCTCCTGGCAGGACCTGTGGACCCATGGAGAGAGGAGCCCACGCTGGAGCAGGTTTGCTGCCAGGACTTGTGACCCTGTGTGGGACCCACACTGGAGCAGTCTGCTCCTGAAGGACTGCACCCCATGGAAGAGACCCATGCTTGGAGCAGTTTGTGAAGAACTGCAGCCCGTGGGAAGGACCCACACTGGAGAAGTTCGTGGAGGACTGTCTCCTGTGGGAGGGACCCCATGCTGGAGCAGGGGAAGAGTGTGAGAAGGCCTTTTGGGAGGAGGAAGGAGCAGCAGAGATGACATGTGATGAACTGTCTGCAGCCTCTGTTCCCTGTCCCCCTGTGCTGTTGGAGGGAGAGAAACTGGGAGTGAAGTTGAGTCCGGGGAAGGTGTTTTGAGATTTAGTTTTATTTCTCATTACCCTACTCTGATTTGATTGGTAATAAATTAAACTGATTTCCCCAAGTCGAGTCTGTTTTGCCTGTGACGGTAATTGCTGAGTGATCTCCCTGTCCTTATCTCAACCCACGAGCCTTTTGTTTTATTTTCTCACCCCTGTCCAGCTGAAGAGGGGAGTGATAGAGCGGCTTGGTGGGCACCTGGGGTCCAGCCAGGGTCAGCCCACCACAGTCACACCTAGCGCTCTCCTTTCCCCCTCCTTGGTGATTGTACTTTTACCCTGTATATGTCTTCTTTCTTACAAATATCAGGGTTTTAATTGCTGCTGCACCCTCACTAGGAGAGCAGGTAGCGCAGGGCACACGGTATCCAGAGTGTCCCCAGTGTGCCGGAGCCTTTTCTCCTCCATCGATAGACTAGGTCTTGTATAGGCAGAAGAAAAAATATGTAGAAGTATTGAATTTTCAAGGATAGACTGAAAATAAGCATGGTGGAGCATTTTCTGAAAATGGTAGGCTACAGTGCTGGGAGAGACTGAACCAACTAGTTTGACTCTCTGCATCTTACTGGATTATCTCTTAGGTTGCCCCTCTCATGCTGTGTGCAGGCTGCTCTTGAATTTCTGCAACAGTGCTCTCTTCTTTTAAATTTTTTTTTTTAAGCTTATTTTATAGGCAATTACTTCACAAGTTAGTTCGAATTTTCTTCTAATGACTGAACTCCACGGGGTTTATAAAATAAAGCATTTTTGTTTCTTGGTACGGGCTCACGCCGAGTTAGCTGGTTTGAAAAAGATGAAGATGCGTGGCTGTTGTGGGAGCTGCGGCAGCTTACCGTGTTAATTGCTTGGCGCCCTGCGGCTAATTAAAGCTGCAGCCCCCGAGGCAGGTACCTGCCGCCTCCGCCCTGCGCACCCCGCGGCCTGGCTCCCGGGGCGCAGAAAGGGGCTGATGGGGTGCGGGGTCGCATCTGGCCGGGGGCCGGCATTTTAGACGTCTCCTGCTGGCAGCCAGAGCATCTGTGCTAGGAGGTGCTCTTGGTGTAATACGGATTAAATTTTCATCCGGATCACGTAATTTCTCCTTCTTTAAGGAAGCGGTTCAGCTTTGTGCCATGTGGGGAGTTCCTACCCAGAAAGCTTGGGGCTGACCAGCTCCCTCTTTTTTCCACCTCTCCTGTCTAGAAAATGTGAATGGGGAGAGGATGGAGGCTCGCTGTTAGAGCGGCAAGGTGATCTTCATGTGATGGTGAAACAGAGTCCTGCTTCTGTGACTGTCTGTTGTGGTACAGCTGGGCTGGGTGGCAGTGCTGCTGAATTTTTTCCAGTGCTTCCCAGTGTCATTTCTTCCCCTTTCCCCCTCTCGGCCGACCCCTCGGACCGGCCAGCAGAACTGCTCGTCTCGTCGCCTGCTAACCCACATCATTTAAACCTCACTAGGTGAAACTCCTTGAAGAGCAGGTGTGTTTAAAATCTGTTAGACGTAACTGGCGCAGGGAGCGCTGACACATCAGCTGTGCTGGCAGGGTGGCGAGGACGGCAGCCTCTGCGCCGAGGAGGCGGAAAGCCGCGGGGCCGCGGTGTCTGGCCACAACGCAGTGAACCGCTGACTTGCGGCTCCTTGGCCTGTGCACGCTCGCGGTTCTGCCGCTGATGGGGGTGCGCAGCTGCCCGCTTAATGGCAGAGAAGATGGAACGATCCACGCTCTTCTCGGCAGGCTTGTAGGACTCGGGTGTCTCACGGTTCAGACACGCGGCTGTGGTTTGGATGCAGACGTCCAATGAATTGCACTGAAAGCATCTGAAAAACTTTTTGGCTTTGACTTTCACAGAGGACATGGATGTAGTCTGATCTTTGGTCTTAGGCAGCAAAAGGAATAAAAACCGAAGATGCAGAGCAATTATGTATAAAACAAGACCTTCATTTAGAAGGGCGAGCTGATTTCTTTTTTCCTTCCCTGATGAGACACACAAGTAAAATAAGAACATATATTCCCCCCCTTACATTAAATGTGTGGCAAGGACTTGAATGGCAACACGTCTCTCCAAAGAAAATAAAGCAACATGTCATGGATGGCTTCAAGAGTATGAGCAGGGGTGTGCAGGAGGGATGGTTCAAGAAGATGTTAAGGAAGAAGTCGCAGGGTTGCTATCGTTTAGTGCTGATTACAAAAGAGGATAGCCCCTCTGTTCAGGCACGTGGTTCAGTCCCAAGGTGCTTTTTTGAAAGGAGTTGTTTTTCTGCATAAAACCTCAGTTTCTTTGTTGATGAGCTGATGAGAAATGGAAAGAAGAAAAAAATTAGATGGCAGCTGATTTGTGGATTCCTTTCTGGGACATTCTGCTTTGAATGCTTCTGGCCTGGTATTGTCAGCTTCTCTGATCAAAGCCTCCGTTTGCATACCTGCTTCGTGCAAGTGACGCTGTATAATTGATAAGCTGTATGGTTATTTATACAGAGCCTGTGGGAAGCACAGTGCGCAAAATAAACGCTCTCCTTTTCAGTCACACAGTGTGAAAGGTTGAAAGGAAATGGCAAGATTCGTACTTGTATGTATCATTATGTGATGTATCTGTGAAAAAATCCCTTCCTTAGCAAAGCCACAGGCAGCGATGGAGCCTTTTGTTGGGTATGTCCTGCTGTTTCCTCGACTGAAACAGACGCAACTGCAGCTCCTAAGCAGTGTGAGCTGGGGAATCTGAGGAAGTGCCGGGGAAGTGGAAAGGTACTGGAAAGATGCATGCTGTGCTTTGTCGAAGTCCAGGTGTGTGAGGGTGCAATTTAAAAACACGTTAAAACTGAGATGGCATATTGATCGTTTCAAGTGGGAGTGCTTCGGAGGGAAGCTGAGCAGCTGCTCGAATGTCCTGTGGTGCTGTAGAACAGTCTTCTTCCAGAAGAGTCTGTTCTGTGCAATTAAAACTACAGGGGTAATTTCACAGAACTTGAGAAACCTCGTTAACCTCTCTTGGTTTTGTGTCTGTTCAGCTGCAGAATGAAGAGGAGCCAGGTGAGACTGCACCGGTGGTGAATGATGCTCCTCCGCCGTACAGCAGCATTTCAGCGGAGAATACAGGTAAATTGAACGGAAAGGAAATGGCTAGGTTTCCTCCGTTGTTCTTTCTTACCTCCTTAATTGCTCTCCTTATTGACGGATGGCATTGCAGCATCCTTACTAAGGCTGCAAAGGATCAGAATTGATCCAAAGAGAGTATTGTTACTTGTGGTTTAGAAGATGCATTTTGGCTACATTCATCTGATGTCATCCCATCAAGCGGTGTTCAAGTTACATTTCACGGTGTTCTTAGTAGATTGAAGATGGTTAAAATCAAAGTGCTATGAGGATTTGTGGTTCCCCTCTCGTTATTTGGCATTTGGATGATGCTGGGCTCCTTCCAAAAGGGACTTGTTACTTAAAAGGGATCAAAGAATTTGCTCTTTCTGCAGTTTTCAGTAACTAAGGACTTGGTCATAAGGGTTATACTTCTGAATCATCATACTGTCATGTACCTCGCTAACAGCTTTTAGCAAAACAGCTTGTTTTGTGTTGGTTATATATCAGAGTATTTTGGCTTAGGTAAATCTTCTCTCTCTTCCCCCCCCTGAACTTTCACAATCAATTGTTCAAATAAGATTTGGGAATCAAATGCAACAATCGGTCAGTCTCTCAAACAGCTGGCCAGATGGACGTTCAAATACCGTGTTTCTCAAGCTATAGGCAGCTATTGAGCATCCTGCCTTGGCACGCTAACCGTGAAGATGTCCCATTAGTTCTGGTTCCTTAGTGTGTCTCAGCGACTGGGGCTCAGAAATGCTATGTTTGATTTTTGTTCCAATTCCTTTCCTCTCCCTTAGAAAACAGTTTGGAGTCTCTGTGGAAAAAAATGGTCACCAGTGGCCTGAGGCTTGCAGTGATCCTCCTTTGACTCACTTAAACCACTTGGACTTGAAAATATGACTATTTCTGTGTATTGAAGTCAGGAGAAACACAGCATGCATCATTGTTTTAAAAATAAGGGCAACCAGGCATGTTAAAGCAGTGCTGTGCATATTACTTTATATTAGATAAGGTGCTGCTGTGTTTTTCACTTTCTGTTTCGGGATGGCAAGAGGCTGGAAGGGTGGGGAGGGGACAGGAGGGGCAGGCTTCAACAGTCCGGGATATTGGGGTCTTTTGAAGTCATCTGAAATGCTTCTCATTCCCAACACGGCGTTCTTAAGGAACTGACAAGTTACCTTCTATATAACTTTTTTTTTTTCTTTTTTGCAGCTTATTTTGATTACAAGGATGAGTCAGGATTTCCTAAGCCTCCATCTTACAATGTGGCCACAACGCTGCCTAGTTATGATGAGGCGGAGAGAACCAAGGCTGAAGCCACGATTCCCTTGGTTCCTGGAAGGGTGAGTACGCTTGGCTGGCTGTATGTCCTTCACGTTATTTCTGTAGAATTTCTGGTTTAACTCCTGCTGATCAAGTGTCATGACTTTTGGGGTTTTTTTAAGTTTTCTGGTGTGGTGGTATTACACACTCCTAAGAGTTCTGTGGCTAATTTTTTTTCTTTTTTAATTATTTAATTTTGCACTGGGCGGCTATGATGACGTAAGACATCTCGGTAATGCCAGCATGTGCTATCCAGATTAGTTTGGCAAGCTGACAGAGGAACTGTACTGTATCCGTGTGCAGTGTCACTGTTTTTTTGGTTTGGCTTTTTTTTGTTGTTGTTGTTTCAAAAGATTTAGGATTAATTGTTCAGCCATCTAGCATATCTACCCCTGATACTCCTGCCACTTGCTTAGTTGACTTTTCCAGAGGTCAGTGTAGCTGATACAAGGATGATAAAACCATTCTGTCAGAACAATTTTTTTTTCTTTTTTTATTTCTTTTTGTTTTTTTCAACGTTATCTCTTGTTCAATCTCTTCCTCCAGCCCTGCTAGCATTAGGAGTCCACTGCTTATTATACTTCTTCACAGAATCCAAATTCCTTGCTGAGATGATAAATCTTAATTTTTTTTTGTGTGTGTGAGGAAGGGGATTATTTACAGTGAGAACAAGAACATGCTGGATCTTGACTATCTCTAAAAAAAAAACCACTGCCAGTGACTTAATATTTCATGCCCTGCATCATCTCAGGATGAGAAGCAGGAATTTTTCCTCTTTGCATTTGTAGCCTTTTGAGATTTAGGATTCCACCCCCTGTCCCCGGGGGGGGCTTTCCTTAAATGTAACCAAAGCATTTTGTATCCCGCCATTGTACACTGCTTTTTGAGGGCTATACATACAATTTGCTGGCCCTTGAAGAGCCACATGCAGAATTGGGATTGCTGTATGGACTGGAATGAAATCCACCCACGTCTTGTCTCCCTTTGATTTGCAGGATGATGACTTTGTGACACGGGATGACTTTGACGACACCGACCAGCTGAGGATAGGAAACGATGGCATTTTCATGCTAACTTTCTTCAGTAAGTACATGATGGAACTTAATTTTTTTTCAGGCAGCGACCCAAAATAGCTAGAGTTGCTTTCACACTTATGTGTATGTAGTGCAAGGGTTTCATGGGGGTTTTTTTGACCTTGGAATATAGAGAGGGCTTGACCTGCTGCTTTTCTCCTGTTTCCTCAGTGGCATTCCTCTTCAACTGGATTGGATTTTTCCTGTCTTTCTGTCTGACTACTTCAGCTGCAGGACGATACGGGGCCATTTCTGGGTTTGGTCTGTCTCTTATTAAGTGGATCCTTATCGTCAGGGTAAGTTGTGTAGTACACACGTGCCTAGACACTGGTACTCTTTTTCCCTAGCTCATTTTTGTCTCACTTGTACTGAAGTTAGTTACAAATTTAGGTTTTTATAACAAAATAGGTTTTGGGCCCCTTATTCACCGAGAACAGAGCTTTTTCATCATTCCGTCCTGTTTATACGGTGGAATTATTTTTGTAATAAAAGAGAATAACGGTTGCGCACCCAAGTATGGCGCTCTCGGACGGAGCCACTGTACCGGATCAAAATGCAGTGTTTGTGTGTTGAGCAGTAACAATGGTCTGATCTTTGTAAAACGTTTATCCAGATAAAGCAAGCCCTGCCATCAGCACAGGGATGTTCCTCTCCGGTATGATGTTCCTTAGGTGCTCCTCTGAAGGAAAAAAAAAAAAA
>VZTL01078434.1:20078-30787 GCA_013400535.1 Scopus umbretta
TTTTTTTCCTTTGGCTTGGGACTTTTGAGACAATTCCTAACATACCTGTAATTCTTGCTTTTATAATTTGTGTTAGCAGAGACTATGATGTGTTATAAATGTAGATTTAATGTGCACTTTTGTGCTTTCTGCCAAGTGGTAATTCACTTCGGAGTTTTACTATGTTAAAACTGTAAATATAGCAGAACATTAATAAATGTCACTTATGTAGCAATTTTTCCTGTAGAACAGTGTTTAATTTAGTTTCTGTGCTTTATTGCACCTGGTTATTGATTACAAATGCAGATTATCCATGGGAATTTCATTACTTTTCCGCAGAAGGTGTAACGCAAATCTCCACTTCAAGGTGTCCATCTCCCTTGCTGTAACCGGGTTTTCAAGCCCCGACACAGCCTTCAGTGCCAGCCTGGCAGGTCAGGAAACGGCCATTCCATACGTTTTTGGGGATGTGTTGGTTTTTTTCATAGTCGCACGTGTGTAACTTATCTGCCTCCTGAAACGGTTTGTTCGTGGTTTTGGTTCATGGCTGAACTTCTCAAACGTATAGGCCTCAGAAGCAAGCCGTAGGGGCTGACAGAGGTAGATGGAGGTTACACAGAGGCTTCCTTTTTAAACAAGGATAAGCGTACACAGGGAGAATTATTAAGTTTATCCTGCAAGGCAAAATCTGTAGCATCAGGGAACTCTGAATCACATTTGCCCAAACTTGGTAGATCAGCCTTGTGTTTACTCTCTTGGCATCTGGGCCTTATTTGGTCTTGTATATTCAGAGAACTCGAATATTTGGCATTCCTGTTCCTCTTCATTCAGTGGCCTGAAGCTGCGGACGCCGAGAGCTCAATCATTCCTCCGCAGACAGCGGTTCTGGGAGCGCAGGGGAGGGATGTGCTGCCGAAAGCGGGTGCGTGACGGGGTCTGAAGAAGCCCACCTTTGTGTTCGGCATGGGTTAACACCGGCTGCGAGCTCAAATAATTAATTTGGGCCTGTGACAGCTCAGCCACTTTATGCCACGTAAGTGGCAGGTCTGTGGTCGTCTGCAGTGACCAAATAAATACCTTGGGCCTTCCTGCCTGCATCTTGTCAGCCAGGTTGTTTTCTCCTTCCAGCACTGTAAACCTCCGAGCAGGTTCAGACAGGATTCAGGCTTAATCTCCCAGAAACAGGTTTCGTCTTTCGACTGGGGAAAGCAGCATGCTCCGTCCTTCTCCGGAGAGGGGAGAAGGCCGGGTTGGCTCGGCCCTTGCGATGGGCAATACTTGCGAGTTCCATGGAGGTTTTAAAACGTGCTGCCTTCACACGGTGACCTTGGCAGAAGACGCAGCAATGTGATTTTCCTGAAGCTTGCTTGGGGGGGAGGGTTTGCACCGCACCTTTTGTACTGCATGCGCCTGAAATGGCACCTCTGAAACTGCAGCATCGCGTTGCTGCTGCCCCTCACCCCCCCCGTATTTTAGATTTGCTTGCGTTCTGATAACCCTGTGACCGTCCGTCTGCGTCTTACTCGGGTCAGGCTGTGATCAGTGCATTGAAATGCTGGGATGCAGCCTCGGAGTTGAGGGAGTGAGCCCAACAAGCACAGGACCTCTCCTTTGGCCATTGGCCTTGGAGGGGATAGCAAGGAGCAGATCGAAATTCTGTAGCAAATCACTCTAAATTCAGTCACCTCAGCGTTTCGATGCACGAAGCATCAAGCCCTGTAGTACTCCTTTTAGCTGGCCGTGCCTGGAAGAGGGCGGGAGGCTTTTCGTGCTGTGGAGGGGCTGCAGCGCGGCGGTGCCGTGGTGGGAAGAGAGCACCCACAGACACAGACGTTGCTGCCGGCATTAGGGCTTGCGCTTGGCCCTGGCCCGGCGCTCGCCGTTCCTTTCCGAAGCCGGCGCTGAGGTGCTCCGGGGGCTTCCAGGTCTCTCCTGCGGCGGTGGGCTCGCTGCAGCCGTCCTTGCGCTGGAGGCCGGGGTGAGCAGACTCCTCTGCAAACGTGCCCGTTGTTCCTGATGGAGGCAGAGGTTGGCGTGTGCGGGGAAGGGGAGCTGCCCCCGGGACGTCGTGGCCGCTGGCGCAGGTTATTCCACGGTAAGTCTCAAAATGGTTAAACTGTCCTGCATCGGTGAACAGTCTTATACAGAAAAGCTCGGCTATGTTACAGAGGAGTCACCTTTTTTTTTTTTTTTTTGGTCCAAATACCAGAATTGTTTGTACAATTGATTTTTTAAAAAAATATTTAGCAATCATTTAAAAGTTGCTCTAAGGTTATTTTTCCAGGTATTGTAGGAAGCACATCTTGAGACCTTATTTTCAGTTCCCATGAAAGAAAGAAAAGCAACCTGAGGGGAGAAGGATCAGATAAAGGGGGAACAGCATGTGCTGGAGGAAATCAAATCTGCCTACGGAGAAGGTCGGACTGCCACGGAGGAAACGAATGGGATCTGTCCATTGTCCGTGCTCTTCCGCCTGCTCCGGTGGGAGCTTGGTCTCCAGTGAAAAGATTGGTGCTAATTGTCCGTGGCGTCCATGCAAAATAGAGGATTAAGCTGAGGAATAAAACCACTAAATGGGAGACCTCCTAGTTACTTAAAAAAGACTTCTTTCCCCTCTCCTCTTGCTCTAGCTAACCCAGGTATTTCCAGGAAGTTGATAAATACTGCTGGTTTTAGGACTGATAAACCTTTTTGCTTTACTGCAAAAGTCCGTTCTCGCAAGCAAAATGCTGCAGTGAATTCATCGCTGTGTGTTTTGGCCACACGACGCCGACGACTGACTCATTTTCGATGGCTTCGTTAGTGGAAAAGGTTCACGGGCAGGATTACCGTGACCTCTTCTCTGGGCTGTGCGCTCTCCTCTCGTGAGGTTCTTGTGACGGCGGAGGGGCCGGCCCGCAGATCCTGGAGCAGAGAGGGTGGTAGGAAGCACCTGAAAGGGCCAGAAAACGTAATTCAGCCAAAAGCTCCAGCCCAGCCCGCGGCAGCAGAAGGTTGTAGTGCCCCCGCGTACCCAGCCCGTGTCTGGAGGGGCGGTGGGACTCGCTGCTGTCTTTCTACGTGATGAAGGATGTTTTCATAGTACCTGGTGCTGTTT
Organism: Scopus umbretta; assembly: GCA_013400535.1. Classification (NCBI taxonomy): domain Eukaryota; kingdom Metazoa; phylum Chordata; class Aves; order Pelecaniformes; family Scopidae; genus Scopus; species Scopus umbretta. Next base: position 23,155 of record VZTL01078434.1, read on the forward strand.
TGGTGGCTTTGTGCTTAGAAGATGGCGTAGCTTTAGTTGGAAGGAAAGAGGAACAAATGCGTTGCAAAAATACGTGTGATAAGCCGAACCTGGTGGCAGCTGGATTAAGGAACCTTTTTAAAAACTTCCTGAATGCAGAACATTTACAGGGCTGTTTCAGTGGTGATAGCTGTTGCTTGTCACATAAAAACACGTCACAGTGCAGGTACTGCCAGGGTCGTTACGCTTGCCCAGCCTGGTCCTCCTAACGCCCGAGTCCTTTCACTGCTCCAACCAGTAAGTTTACACCAGTTCAGCATCTGGTTCTCAACAGTAGGTCAGTAAAGCTGCATATATTTTCATTTTAGGTATCTCCTTTGTCCAACGGGTCATATTAGGAGTTATTCTTATCATGTGTATTGCTGAGAAAATATTACGTTGAGACTTGCCGTGGCCTTAGGCAATGAGGAGTTTCTCTCTCCTGCAAATAGTTCTTAGCTGGTTTCCTTGCAAAATGGTTCTGTATAGCTTTTTGGATAATCTCTTGCGTGTAAACACCAGTGAACATTTTGATCTGATGGGTTTTTGTTTTCTTTTTTTTAAATTCAAACCAACAAAAGTCATGCTCAAAGTATCAGCTGGCTGTGTTATTTTTGCAATTTATCCAGTGTGTTTGCTGTAGAGCAGCGGAGCAAGGAGAGTACACCAGCTTTGTCCCCGCGGCAGAGCATGCTGACTGTGTCCAAGTGTCTCAGCCTCATGCCCGAGTGCCCTCCGGTCCGTGTGCGCTATGGGGAAACTTCAGTTAACATCCTAGGCTTGCTTTACCTTCATGAATCTCACAAATGTATGAAAATGCAAGAGAAATTAATAGTTTTCTTTTTGTTCCATTAACTGTTGGATCTCTGTAGCAAGTTCCCGTTCACGTGAGGTCCTGGGCTTCCGGAGAGGCATCGAGCTCCGGCGCGGCCGTGTCCGTCGGCGTTCCCATGGGGAAGGCAGAGTGACTTCCAGCCGATCCCTGCGTGCCCAGGAGAGGCAGCTCGGGGCTGGCACGGCTTCCTCCTGCCACGCCTGAGCGTGTGTGCGTGCGTGCGATAACCACCGCACATCTGCGCCCGATGCAGAAACTACAGTCAGCTGGCTGCAGAGAAGTGGCTCCGGACACAGAATTAGGTTTACGGAGTTTGGGTAATGGAACAGAGATGCAGGAAACGATCGCTCGGAGGCTTCCCCATATGACAGCGTTCCCGTTGTGTGGCTACCCGAGGCAATTAGAGACAACCCAGGCGATGAGAATGGGCAGATTTTGCTGTGGTTTACAGTAAAATGTAAGGCTTATAAAAGCACTACGCGACGTGGCTGTAGGTGTAGCAGTCCTGCCTCGGCCTGTGGGTGGATTACGCCCCATCCCGCAGCCGCGGGCGAGGGCTCGCAGCCTTTCCCGCCCTGCGTCTCCCCTTCCCTGCTCCGTCTCTGCAATGCAGTTCCTGCGACGGCAGCTGGCGAGGGGAAATGAGGTGCCAAAAGGTGGACGTAATCAAGGAGCATCTGAGTAACCCAGTCGCCGGGTAACTGGGACTCGGACTATGGTGAGAGCGCCGTGCCCAGCTGGTGGCAAATTTCTCCAGGCGTTTAAATACAAATATACGGCCCCTGTGTTTGTCTGTGCCTTGGGTTTTTCTCCACCTCGCTGAATTGAAACTCCCGGGGAACAGGGAAGGGCTGCAGGGGGTCGGGTCGAGCTGCTTTTGAGCTTCCTCAGGTAAGGGAGACGCTGGGGTAAAAGAAAGCACCTTTGGGAAACACGAGATTTCCAGCGAAGCGCCGTGGCACCGGTGCTGCTGGAGAGGGGCCCCGCGGGGCCGTGGCTGCTCCGAACCGGCCAGGACAAGCTGGTCCCGGGAGAGGTGGGCAGGGGAGCAGCCCCCATGGGACCCCCGCACGGAGCCAGGCTGTCACCCCCCTTCAGCTGCTTGCGCCTGTGGTGCTCGGGGCGAGGATTTCCATTTTGCTTTTTTTTTCTGAAATTTCTGGGGAATGGACAAAAGCCAGTCAGGGAAGGAAATTATCAGGGTTTAGTCACTGTTTAACGTCAAAAATCAATCACAGGATGTATCCGAGAAACTATTTTTAAATCATAGGACCTACACGGACACGAGAATTATTTTGCTAAGCTTAAAATATTTTAATAAAACCTAACAGCAATGGATATAAGGAATAAAGCAAAAGGTGAGGATCTCTGCCTGGGATCTGGAGCATCGGAAGGAATCTGCGCTGGGAGCCAAAAGGTGCTGTAGTCCCCAGGGGCGAGTAAAACACCCTCCATGTCCCCAGGCCAAGTGGAGCAAAGTACAAGAGTGCTCTGGACTGCTTTTTAAAAAATTGAATTACACAATAGAAGTTATGCTAAGTAAAAAAATCAGTGTTTCCAAAATATCCATCATCTCTTGGTGAGCTGTAATGAACTGTAACCCGGGGTCTTTGTCATCTGGAGCCGTCTGGGCACCAGGAGCTGGTCCTTGGAGCATCCTTCGGGCAGCGGTGGGTGGTGGGCGAGGGCAGCGTGCCTCCTGCCCATGGGCATCACCCCGGAGCGGTGTCGCCTGCGGCAGCTGCTGGCTCCAGAGGCAGCATGAGGGGCTTCGTGGGCCGAAATGCCCCGTGTCCGCAGTCACGCAGCACACAGAGAAATCAGGCAGCAGAATGAAGAGCCGATGAGAAGAAAACCCCATCTTTTTGATCAGATTTTGTGTTTGGTTTTGTTGTTGCTTTAACTGAAGTGGCTGGAGCGCGGTAATTAAAGGCTCAGTGGCTCTAATTGGAATAGGTTTAAACTCGAGGTCAAAATCCCTTCTGGCACTTCCTCTGCCTAATAACCATCAACAGAAATCAAACAAATCCAACTGGCTCCAGCCACTAATCTGCAACCAGCAAAGGTCAACGGCGGCGATAAGGGAGCGCAGCGGCCGCAAACAGCCCTGCGTGGAAACACCCGCTCCGGCGGGTCCGAGAGCCAAGCGCCGAAGGGCGCAGCACCCGGCCCCGGCTCGGGGTGGACGGGGAGGGCTCAACGGCCACGTGTGGGTGCCGGGGGACGAGTGACGGCGGGGCAGTCCCTGGCTGCGGGCGATGGGTTGACGCTGGAGAGAGGATGGGGCATCTTGTGCCCGAGCGCGCGGTGCCAGTGCGGCGCGTGGGACGCTCGGCATCGCTCAGCACAGCTGTTTCACCAAAATGTTTCCTCCGAGCAGATAAAATGCCTGTTTTCTTTGAGCAGATGAAGGAACTGAGGCTGTGGTGGGGGTTGGAGGAAGGAGCATTTGCAACCAAGGGCTAATTCCTGGGCGCAGAGCGGGCGCAGGGCTGCACCCCCAGCCCACCCACCGCTGCCGCTTCCTGCCACCGCCGAAGGTCGCTGCCCTCGCCAGGTCGCCACTTTAACTGCTTTTCTAATTATGGCCTAATCTGGACCTTTAAAGTGATCTGGGAGGAGAAAAAAAAAAAAAAAGAAAAGGGGTTGCAGATGTGCAACGGTCAAGCAACGCGGGGCCGGGATGCAGCCGGGTGTGCGTGGGGCCATCCCTCCCTGCTGCAGGTCTGCCCGTCCTCGCTGCAATGCCTCCAGTAACTTTTGCCTGCAGATTGCATCTTTTCAATGTTTTCGGCCTTTTTCTCGCTGCTCCCCTCTCTGCCAGCCCGCTCACCCACATTGTACTGGCTCGATAAAAGGGATCTGGTGGTGAGTTGCTGCACTGTGCCCTGGGTTTAATTTGGAGAGTTTACTTTCCATGCAAAGACACCCTCTGCGCTGCGGCCAGATGAAAGCCGGGGCTGCCCCGAGCTTGCCGCAGCGGTCATTTACCAAACGCAGTCCTGCGTGGGATGTTAACACAAAGTCCTGGGCCGGGAGCAAGGCGGCAGCTGCCCCGGCTGCTCCGTCGGGGTTGGGGCACGTGGCTCCCCTGTGCAGCATCGTCCTGCCCCAAACCCAGCCGTTCCTGCTGCGGGCCTCAGGGGATGGAGAAGCTGAGGCTGCACTCCTGCTGCCACTTTGCGAGATGCTCCGGTGCCAAAAGGAACACGGTGCCACGGCTGGGGCTGGCCGGCAGCGCTGCGACTGCAGGTGCGACTCCTGCCCTCTGGCTTTACCGCTTCTGATGGGTGCACGGAGCAGCCAAAAAATAGAAGCAGCGCAAGAGTGGTGCTGCCATATGAGGCCGTGCAGAGCCGTGCCATGCAGTGCCACGGGAGGCTGTGCAGGGCCGGCCCGGGCTGCAGGATGCCGCAGGATGCCGCGCAGTGCCGAAGGCAGCAGCTGCAGCCGCCCCGGCTGAGCCCCGCCGCGCTCCCTGGGCAGCGGCTCTGGCCGGAGCCCCGGGCCCCACCGGAGGCTGCGACGCAGCTGCAATCGCTGCCGACTCCCTCCCACAGCTGCGACCGGGGCGGGAGCGCCCAAAAGCCCAAGCCACGCCTGGGTGTTACTTGCTCTGGGGCTCCTGTGCCTGCAGCAGGTGATGGGGAGCTCTGCCCGGGGCAACGCCAGCTCCCCTGCGCCCCAGTCCGGCTCTGGGACCCCCAAAGAGGCTATAACCTGCGGCAGCACCATCCTTTGCCATGGGGTGTGTTCCTTACTGGTGCAAGGAAGCGCTTGAGTTACTGCTCTCTTTCTCCAGGTCGCATAGCGGTAAGCGGGACCAGCACAAAACGGTGCTGCTGACGCGGAGCGTTGCTAGGATTTGTCCCTCTGCAAGGGAGCTGGTTTGGCTGGTGAAGCTGTTGATGGGGCTGGGTTACTGCTGGGGGGAGCGACCGGGGGGAGCACTCTGCAGCTCGGGAGAGGGGCAGCCGACATACATTACTCAACTCTAACCAAAGCCCTAAGCCTGGCTTTGCAAAAAAAAACCCAAAAACCCAACCCCCAAATCAAACCCCCTCAAACCACCGATGCCCAGCAAACCTAAAGATTGGTTGAAGTCTGCAGGTGCCATCAGTAATGCAAAGAACAACACAGAGCTTGGCTTTGATGAGATGATGTTTTAAAACTCCCAGAAGAAAAGTAAATTCAAACCACTGAATCAGCTGTAAGTTAAAATATAACGTACAGGACAGTGACTGCGGCAATGGTGACAGAACTGGGGTTCACTTTGCAATAATTACCTGATGTAGATATGAGCTGGTTCTCCTGAGTTTGGCTGGGAGCACTTTGTGCCAATGCTTTGGGTTGTAGCCGGGACTGGTCTCTCCTCAGAGATCAGGCCAGGGGCTGGGCACAGTGAGACCGAGGAGCCTGGAGGGGTAAATTCTCTTCCAGCTGCCAGAGGAGAGAGATGAGGGGTGGGATCTTGCACTGGCCAGTACTTGGTTTGGGCTACCGGTGCAGAGCTGCAGCTCCTGACAGCCTCCTCTTGCTCTTCCCAGTGAGGTTGCTGAGGGATGCTACCGGCCATTTCACTAATTATTAATTAATCACTTACAGGTGGCTTGCACATGAGGTAACGGACCCCGTCCCGGCGGTGGAGGCTGCAGACCTGCCTGGCTGTGCCAAATGTTGCTGAGCTGGTGGAGGTGAGCACAACTTCAGTGTGGAGGGACCTAAATATCTGGTGCATACAAGCAGCTGTCTCTGCTAACGCCAACATTGAGGCAAATTTGGCTTGGCTTTAGGGCTAGGGTTTGAGAAAAGTGGAGCTGCAGACCCTGCAGCGCTTTGCGAGTGCCCGGGGGGAGCGAGAGCCAGCTGCTTGGGTGCAGTGATGGATCCGTGGCTTCTAGCCGGGTGCACGACCCGGCGTCTGCAGCTCCGAGCTGCCCTTTGGGTCCTTTGTGAAAATACATTTCTCTGCTCCGTCGTGGCTGGGTAGCATGAGTTTGGACCTAAATATTCCTGGTTAGGTGAAGTGATTTTCTCTGTTATAGCGAGGCACTTTTATCAGGGAACTGAGAAGCACATTTGGGTAAATTGCATCATCACCGTTCCCAGGACGAGAAGCCGAGGCACAAGCAGAGGCAACGCAGTCCCCATCGCCTTGTCCAGCCTCTGCGTCCTTAGCCCAGGACCTGCAGGGCATCGGGGTTGAAAAGCAAAGGTCTGGGTGCTGTTTGCCCGCGCTGCCGGCGTGGTTCGGCGGGTGCCCGGGGCAGGGGCTGCCCAGCTGCCCTGCCCGAAAGGGGCGGCTGCCCGGCACGGATGGGAGTTTCAGTTTTAAATGGTTCCCAGGGATTGGTTTTCCCATGGCGGGGGATGCAGAGCCCTGTACCCGGACTTCAGCATGAGCTGCTTGTGCTTAATTCCTACAGTTAGCACGGGTGTTCATGCTCGGTGTCCTCATCTCTTGCAGGTTTTAGTTTGTTTGGAGCAAAAGCTCCTAAATTCTTGGAGGAATTTTACTGCCCTCTCGATCTGCAGTTCAAAGGACATAAAGCAGCTCCAAGGCACTCGGGATAAATCCAGCGCCGGGCTCTGGTGCAGGGCAGGGCAGTGGAGAGCAGACGTACCGGCTGCCACAGCCCCTTGCTCCTACCTCATTGCCAGTTTTACAGAAAGGCTTTTATCAGACAATCCGGACCTATTACCCCAAACTTTCCAGCTGGAAACAGGGAGGAAGAAGTACTTTACAGGCCCAAACTTTCCCAAAGCTGCTGGGAATGACCTCATCCATATGTTAAGTGAGAGCAGCACAGGCAGGGCTCTGCCAGGAGGAGGAGGAGGCAGAGGAAGGCTCTGCCTGCTGCCTTTCCCCTTGGGGATCTCTTTGGCCCAACGTGCGCTGTTCTTTTTGGGACATGGCTTAAATCTCCCAACAGGAACGTGCCCGTGTTGCTGTGCCGAAGGTGCGTTTGCGCAGCCGGCAGGACTGACTGACAGCCAAAGGGTTATTTCAAGCCGTCTCTCATAAAACAGGCTTTGAAAGTTCAGCAAGTGCCAAGAGGATGCAATTAAGGGAGCTTGCTTTTTTGGAGATGCAGTACTTCTATTAAGCAACCGCTCTGTTTATGTCCCTGCTAATTGAAGTAAATTGCTTTCTGCAATCAAATTGGGAAGTTCCCCTTCCGACCATGATGCGAGTTGTGCTTTAGTACATGATTTCCAGTATTTAGCCTGCTTTTAGTGTTCTCCCTTTAATTAATTTCATGTATTCCGTCGATTTCTGCGAGCCGGCAGTGGTGGTGTTTGAAGGGCCCTTGCTTTTTAGAACAGAAGGGAGACAGGAGGGATTTCTTTGTCTTGTGTTTCTTTTTCTCGTCCCCCAGCCTGTGTTCCCCGGTGCATCGCTGTGGTAGAGCTCGGATAATTTCAAGGCTGGCTTCGTTCAGCCATTAAACCCAAGCAGTGGCCGGTGCTCTGAGTGTGGGCTGCTGGATCCCTACGGGCTATGGGCTCAGCAGGAGAAGAAATATTTTTTAATCTGGTCCAGCAGAAAATTACTATTCCAGATTAGAAATGAAGACCATCAAGTAGGCATGAGTCACTCTATTTGCTGTGGTCGCAGTTCTTCCTCTCATTAATCTTATGGCCTGTTTTCACTGCTGCACTCTGAATGGGAGAGAAGACTGCTAACCACAATGTAAATGCCGTCTCCCCAGTCCAGCAGCTCTCATCTGCTGCTCCTCGGGCCGTGCACAATTGCCAGTATCTCTTTTTTTTTTTTTT
>VZTL01078434.1:30812-42886 GCA_013400535.1 Scopus umbretta
TTTTTTTTTAATTCTTTCCGTTCTGTAGAGTATCTCAGTGTTGTCCCAAGTGTTTTGCAATAGCTGTGTTGAAAAACAAGGCCTTATCTACAAGCAAACATATAACATTTTAATTTAACTGGTGCACAGCCCCGTTTCAGATTAATCCTGTTTTATTTTGGTTAAGTTTTTGAATCAATTTTGAACTGGCATAAAACTTAAAGGAAAAAAGGGCTCTTGAACTGAAATAAGAAAACGCGCAAAAGACTTCACACCTACGCAACTAAACCGGTTGCTTTCGCTTCTTGAGATAACGCGGTGTCAGTCTCCGAGGATGGAAATCCCCGGCGCAGGGGGGCTTGGCTGGCTGAGCCGTCTCTGGGGGAGCAGCGAGACCAAGCCGCGGAGGGGACGGTGCCCCCGCCTGCGGTTCCCCAGCCCGGGCGGTGGGACACCGAGGGGTCAGCGTGGTTACGGGGGTTCGCACGAGCAGCAAATAAACCAAGGGGTTTGCTGGGCTGGGGTCGCTTCTGCAGCCAGCGCTGGCTTTGTGGCTCTCCTCCTCCGGCGCTCGGCACGGCGCTTGCGGGGCCGCGCGAGCTCTTGGTCCACCTTACGAGCAGGTTTGTGAATTGAGGAGTTCAGTTTTGTCCTGCGGTTTCAAAGGCTAACGCCAAATCCGTCCCTGGGACCATCCCGCTGTAGGCATTGGTGATGAATAGGCACGTCCCAGGGCTTCGCTTTTGCTTGCGGTGAGAGCAGATTTGGGCTGCTCGTGGTGACTTGAATTACTGTCTCTGTGGCCAGTAGGCAGAAGAGAGGAGCCAGTTGTATTCTGGACTGCAACAGCTCTGTACTGTGATGACATGATCAAAACATTAAGGATCCTGCTTCTTGGGGAAATGCAGGAATCCAAAACATCTGGTAAGTTTGTTTGTGCTTTTGTTGCCTTCCTTCGTGCCTTTGTTCATCCCTTCCAATTACTGCTTCTAAGTATAAACTTAAAACAGAGACTAGGCTGAGTTTGTGGGGAACATATGGACAAATGGAAAATAAACAGCGTGAGGAATTCCTGGCTAATGAGCTCTTGGATGATAAGATACCACCAAAAAAAAAAAAAAAAAAAAAAAAAAAAAAGAAAAGAAAAAGGCAAGGGTCTGAGCTTCAGCTCTGTCGTATCATGAGAAGAAAATTTCACTGATGATACCCAACAACACTTTGATGCTGCGCCGCAGCAGATCTCTCTTACGGTCTACCCAGCTCCAGCCTGCTGAGGACACGACTGCTTGTTGTCTGCACAGCACCCATCCTTGGAGGCCCGTCCCAGCCATGCAGGGCCCACCGCTGGGTCCAGGCCATGGCGATGGTCTCCAGCCACCAGCTCCGCCGGGCCAGGGCCCCCGGATCCTCATGGCAGAGCTGCAGCTGAGGTGACGGAGGAGCGGCATCTTCCCCGAGGCCGTCCCTCCAACGCCAGCCGGTGGCACTGGCTCCATGCTGGCTTTCCACGAGCAGCACGTGCTTCCCCTTTTGGCCTCTCTCGATACATATGCAATTAATTACTCCAGCTGAACAACAGGAACCCGGTCCTTCCTCCTCAAGTTCAAGGTTCGCGTCTCTCTCTCTTCCTGGCAGAAGAATAGATGCTTCCTTGCACTTGAGGCAAGAGTCGCCCTCCTAGCTTTGCTATTTATTTGTGGTTAGGCGGCTGCTTGGATTATTTTTGGTTGTAGGGTTTCTGATTAGCAGTTAGACTCACCGCAAGTCAAGGTGTCCATCTCTGCTCAGCTTTGGCACCCAGATCTGATCCTCAGTGCTTCGAAAACTCCCTTGACTTTCTCTAATGACTGTTAAAATCTCCTGGAGTAAACTGAAGGGTAGCGCCTCACGTCTGGGTGTGTAGCTTGTTTTTCAGCGCAGTGGTTTCTACAGAGAGATTCTTTCTAAGTTGAAGGAAAAGGCATTTTCCCATCGAAACACCAGTGGGGACAGCGGAGGGGACAAACGCTGTGGCCACGTGGGAGCGGACCACGCGCGAGCGCCTCGCCCGGGAGCTCCCGTGTCCCCGCGGGGCGAGCAGGGACCGCTGCCTTGCTGGGTGTCACTGCTTTCATTCCCAGCTCCTCCTGCTGGTGCCTGGATCTTCCACGGCACATAGTCACGGACACCGGTGGAGGAGGCTGTCCCTGCGGCTGGATGTCTGGCTGCGGGGCGGGGGACGGCGGGGATGCCGCCCTTGGGCAGCGGGGAGAGCGGGGAAGAGGACGTGCCCGGGGGTGTGAGGGATCAGAGTGGGCAGCACAGCAGGTGGAACGGGGAGGCAAAACGATGAAACCCCTGAAAATAAAAGCAAAGAATAGAAACGTGTCCCAGGAGCGCATGTAAGCGTCGAGGAGTTTCTGCCCCGGCAGCCAGTGCGGGAGCTCGGACTGCGCTGGGCACCGGCTGGGGGCTGGCTGTGGTTTTGGTTTTGTTTCTTTTTTGGAGGGGGGTATTTCAAGCTGCTTATGTGGCCCAAAATAGTCGCTGTTCAATAAATGCAGCACTAGACCGTTTCCTTCCAGAGGGCAGGAATGCAGTTATAAATGCCTCTATCGCTCTCTTCTCTCTGGCCAAAATACTATTTAAGCATTAAACCACACCGACCAGAATGAGGTGGCAGGTTTTGATCCAACGTGAAGACAATTAGTTAAAAATCAAAGCAGCAAGCGCATTGTTTGTGACCGGTTTATGCTTGTGTCCAGGGGAAACTGGGATTCTTTAATTGGCTCAGCTGGAGAAAAAAACCCAGATCAAACAGTGAGTGAGCTGGAACAACAAAGGAATGTCCTGGTATTTCTTTTTCCAAGTTTAGAAATGGAAGTCAGGGCAGCCTTGGGATTTGTGGAAATTCCTCTGTGCATTGTTAGGAGGTAGAGGAAGTGGTTTAAAACTCAGCTACTGGTTCCTGCCTCGCAACGCGGGGGCCGGTTCCCACTTACTCCACTCGGGTTGCCCCTGGCTCGGCTGCCAGCGGCTGCCTGCTGCTTGGTGGCGAGGCGCCGTAAACATCTACCTCCCGACCAAGGCAACTGTGCAAACCCCTGGGGGGGGTCTCGCCATGCCCCCCGCCCCGCTCCGGGGGCTCCGCGATGGCAGCCGGCCTAGGAAAATAAGTGGAAATGTTTTTCCATTCCTGCTGGTATTTCTTTCTTGCAGCTGCTTGGCACAATCGGAGTCGGAGAAGGTTGTTTTCAGTCCACTATCAGCCTCTCGAAGAACTCTTCCCATTTCTATACGAAGCTGTTCATGCAGATATAGATCACACTTTTAAATTTTTATTGCCTGTTTCCCAAAGGCATCAGGGTCATTAGACAACAAAGAAGCCTGCAAGACCCCCAGGTAGCTTAGAAATATATTGGGCGGGGGGAAGAGAGATCCTAGTTTAAAGCACGCATGCTGTTTGTTTTCCCTGTTACAGTAGAGATGTTTTGTTGGTGGTTTTGGGTAGTTTTTTGGGGGTTTTTGTCTTTTTGGACAGCACGCCTGCGCAGCTGGAGGGTAGAGCCTGTTCTCCGCCGGCCGGGCTGGGGTCGAGCGAGGCCAGGAGGCAGGACATGAAATGGGATGCTCCGTCCCCACGCCTGGAGGTCCCCTGGGGGAGATGTCCCCCCGCCAGGCAGGAAGAGAGAGCCCCATCCGCTCCTGCCAAGAAAAACCTCTCCAGAACGTCCTCGCCGCTCTGCTGAGACCGGATGATTTTCAGCCCCGCTCTCCCCCACGGGACGGGTGTTTTTTCCCCGTGAGGGCTGTCCCCAGGGCAGGGACAGGGCCGGCTCCTGCCCCCCAGGGCCGCGCTGCTGCTCTCTGTTGGGGGGGTTAGAGCTGTTGCCTCTTGCTCCTGGCACTTGGTGGGGTGATGCCCTGGGGAGCAGCTCCCAAAAAGCGATCTCCCTAGATGGGTCACGGCGACCGGCCGTGGGGCAGGAGGGGACGAGCCGCAGAGGGTGGCGATGGGACGTGCCGGGCTGCGGTGGAAGGGCCCAGCTCAGCATCGCTGCTGGGCACCTCGTGGGCACCCCGGGATGGGGCCCGCCAGCCTCTGGCCCCATCGTGGGGACCCGGTGCCTTTCCAGGGTCCTGTCACGGTGGCTTCGAAGGCAGGGGCAGATCTCGGATCTGCTGAGCCGGCTGGGACTGAAGGTGCGACATCTGGCAGCTGCCCGCAGGGAGCAGCTCCGGCCAGCACCACGTTACCCTTCCCTGCACGCAGACGCAGCGTCCTGCCGCGGGGCTGAACGTGTTTCCCCCCTAACCCCTGCCCGGGCTCCCGGGGAGGCTTTCCCCAGAGCGGGCAGGCTGTCAGAGTGGCTGTGCCAAGACCCACGAGGGCTCCTCCGTCCCCGTGCGCTCCCCAGAGCACCTCTCGCCCCGGGGAGCTGCCCCGGCTCCGCAGCCCGACCTCCCAGCCGCCCCGTGCAGCCGAACGAAGCAGAAGTGGCCCAAGAGCACGAACCCTCTGTCCAAATAAGGGCCCTGGGTGCAGCAGAGCTCTTGATGGATGAGCAAGTGGGATTTTTGCCTTTTTTTTTTTTTCCTAAGTATCTTGTGCCCGTGGGCTCTGCTGGAGGGCGGCAGCGTTGGAGCTGCCGGAGTCTGTGTTTCCAGACCAAAGCCACCCCTGCGCAAAGGTGCCCCAAGAGCAGCTCTGCCCACCGCGACACGTTTGCTCGCTGTCAGCTCCGTAACCGTGGATGATTTTTAAGTGGGCATTTTTACATATATATTTTTTCTATACATGGTTGAATTTTTTGTTCTGATGTTTTAATGCAGCTTCTTCCTACAGCCAGTGAAGTGCTTTGGAAGTTAATATGAAACAGTATTACATTTTTGTGTGTTTTGGGTTATTTGTCTAGGCTTTTATTAGGCTTGTCATGCAAGTCATCAGGCAAAAATGTAAAAGAAAAAATAGCGTGTGTGTGTTCGTACTGGGGACCAAACCCAAGACCCATCAGTACACGATGCAGGGAATTGTTCTTTGTTTTTCAGGGAAATTAAGTCCCGGTATGGGGAAGACCCCGGGGCGACGAGTGGTACCTATTGTTTTATTCATGCTCTCCGCCAGCCCTGCCTTTCCCAGTGCCTGCCACATGCTCTGCGTTATGGAGGTACTGGCATCGGGATGCGTCTGATGCCGCGCGCGAGACGGGCTTTGAGACACGAGCAGATCCCACGCCGTTTCTTTTTCTTCTGCTGGGCTGTATACGAATCTGGGACTTAGGAGCCAGCGCAGCCTGCGGGCACGGCCCTGGCTTTGGTTTCAGGCTGGCCCTGGGGAAGGGGCAAGCGGCCCAAACTCACCCCTTGGGCGAAGGTCCCCAGCAATGCCACCCTCGTGTCTGCGTCGTGCGTCGTGCGGGCTGATGCATACCTCTTGCTTGCTGAGGAAGCAGGAGACGTGTTTCTGGGCGGGCGAGTTTCCCGGCGCTTTTGCTGTGGGACTAACGCGTGATCAGCTTTCTAGGAAATAGGAAAAAAGCAAATGAAAACGAGAAGAAGAGGTGGAGGGTTGTTTTGCGTACGAGTAGTGCTTCAGCTCCCCTGCCTCTGGCTGAGGCTGAGAGGTGGAAAAGGGAATTATTTTGTTCCCACAGCTGAAAAGTAGGTGGAAGTGGCGGGAGCTGACGGCGAGGCTGATGCTCAGTGCCAGGCAGGAGAACCTAATATTGAAAGAACAACAGTTCTGTTACAACACCCCAGAAATTGCAACTTGTGTGGATGCTGAAAAAATTTACATTATTTTGATTTCATTGTAAATATCTCTTTAATATTCCTCAGGGAATGGAGAGGTTTCTGTAACATTTCCCAATAACTGACAGTCGATATAAAGCTGAACGTTCCAAGCGGCGCTGCTGGCTCTTTGCTGAACGTGCGTCTGCAGCTCCGTCCCTGCTCACCTTTTTGGGCACCAGGCTGGCTGCTAAGGCTGTTTTTTGCAGTAAATTGTACCCCCCTAGGAGCTCTTGAGCGACGGTACAGATTTTTACAGTGCACATATGAGCGAGAGAGACTTTCTTGACATAAGGGGTACGACTTTCTGAATGACTCAATCTGAATGGAAAATTCCGCTCCAGGGGACCCGTCTCACGGAGGCACTGTCCTCGCTTTGGGTACAGCGGGTTCGGTGCCCTTGGGACGCTCTGCTCCAAAATATAGTACAAAATAGCTGCAAAAGTCCTGTTTTGGTTCCGCTCTGTATCTCACACTGCTAGTACTGAAATGGTTTTTTTGTCAGTGCTTTTAGCCTCGTCGGCAGCGGGGTCCCTACCTCTCTCCTGGCCCGCCGTCCTGGAAACGGCGCTCCTCCGGCAGGGATGTGAGGGAGATGTTATTGGAGATGAAAGGAGCTGCTGAAGCTTGTCCTCCAGTTAGTGCAAACATAAAATTACAACACTTATGGTTGACATTTCAGGGGTTTTAACTCCGTTGTTTCTTCCAAAGTATGTCATTTCGGGGGTAGCCTTTTTGTTGTAGCATAATCATTATTATAATAATTCTATCTCCAATGCCTGTGGCGTGGAAACCAAGGAATCCAGACGGAGCAGGAAAACCTTTTTGTGAACTGACAGAATGAATCGTGTGAACTGAACAGAAATTTCAGGTGTGCTGCTGAGAGCTCCCGGCCCAGGGACCTGCTCCAGGCTGCGGAAGCAGCACAGCTCCTGCTCCGGTCTGTCCTTCCATTAAAGCTCTAGAAACCAGGTAACTGGTCAGTGGCCAGTGCTTTTTCTCCAGGAAAAAGGCAATGAGGGAATTTTGGCAGGAAACACTCAAGATTTAGTCTCCCTTGAGCTTTCGGCAGTGCTCGACACCGTCCCGTCGAGGCGGTGCGTAGCGTTATGTACTGTTCTCCCAAAGGCTGGGTATTGTGTTCTGCTATCAAAGGCCATGTTAGAGCATCTTACAATCCTTATTTGTATTTTTATCTCTACACACAAAGTTGGTACTGAGAGTCCTAAATATGCAAATGCATTTAGCCAGTGTTTTACTTGCAGCTCGGATGAGCTGTTCAAGGCTGGCCCTGGTTTGAGTGAGTCTGGGTGGCTTCTCTCGAAGCCAACCGAGATCCTCTGTTGTGTGAGGCTCTCGCATAAAAATCCAAAAAAGCTTGCTGTTCCTGGTTCTGGTTTGTGTATTCCAGTTTTAGCCAGGAAGCCCGGGCTGAGCATCCTTCCCTCGGGTTAAAGAACACGTTTGCACAGGCTCTGCCTGACCCAGGGGTGATGATCTTTGCTCCTGGGAGTACCTGCGTGCTTGAGCCGCGTCCGTCCTGCCGGAGGGCAGGGACTGCGCCGCCCTGCAGACCCACCAGCAGCCTGGAGGGGAAACCTTGGCTCTGAAGGCAGAGCACAACTTGGGTGATGGTGGTGGTGCGTGGAGGCGTGATGCTGCGGTTGGCTTCTCAATGTCCCGGCATGGCGGGGCACCCTGGTGGGAGCAGGACGGGCACACGGGGACAGGTTAAAAATGCTAAGAATAAAAAAAAAATTAAAAAAAAATACATATATATTTTCAAGAAAGAAAATCTTCACTTGCTGGAGGGAGAAAGGAAGGAGGATGGGGAGAAGTTGTTTGTTAATAATAAAGAATGAGCTTTTACAAAGCCCTTATGTCCAAAGCTCTTTAACTTTTCCTGGCATTTCCCATCCATTCCATTGTTAAGCCCTCCGCCGTCGGAAAACAGCGCCGGGCCAAGGCGCTCGGTGATCTCATCGCGAAGGCTTCTGCAGTCGCCTCTGTTTACGCGCCTCACAGCATTTGCTCCTCAGATTTGGTTCCTACTTTGAAGGGAAAAAAAAAAAAAAAAAAAAAAAAAAAAAAAAAAAAGAAAAAGAAAAAAAAAGAAATATTTCATTTGTGCAGCGGGCTCCCCCCGCCCCGGGCGCTGGGGCTGTGAGGAAAATAGCACCTCGGTGGTTTTCAAGGAGAGGATGGACCACAGCAGATTCCCACAATTTATAAGACGAGACAGGAAGGCCTTAGTGACTCATAAACATGAACAGATTCTGTGTATGAGGTTCTCTTTGTTGTTTGTTATCCTTAATTTCATGGTTTTCCTTCTTTTGAGCATGTTTGTATATTTTAGACGATGCCATCGTTTTGTCAGGACACTTTGTGTGTGGTTCCCACACAGGAGCAGTGTTGTCTGCCTGATGGCTGTGCTCAGAAAAATAAAAAAAGCAGCCCGTGGAAACCCTTGAGGGCTCCGTTCGGTGCCGCATCCTGACACGCGGATCATGGGACAGTGGGAAGGAGCGGGGGGGATGTTTCCCTGGCGTGTGTCAGCCGTTGCTTTGCACCGAGGGGGTCAGGACCTCGTGAACGGGAGCAGCTCAGAGGCTTGCGCTCGAAGCTCCCCAGCTCCCCAGCCCTAAATCCATCACTCCTTGGTGGTTCACGTGGTGCTGGCAGGCTAAGGGCACCGCGGCCAAGGCGACCGGGGCATTTAACCGTCCCTCCTAGGACGGCTGTGCCCGGCCACGGCTCTCGGTGCTGTGGGCTGCCAGCCCTCGTTTCTCTGTGCATCTCCGTGTGTTGCCAAGAGGCTGGACGGGGAGGTGGTTGTCCCAGCAAAGGCGGCAGATTTTCCTAATTTATTTAAAAACAATTATTTGTCAGAGGGATGGGATGAGTGTCCCTTGAGCAAGGAGTCTTGACTGCTTTGTATGGATGTTTGTGCTGTCGGGTGCGTCCTGCCCGTTTGCCTTTTCCCCTTGCCCTCCCACCAAAACCTCCCCCTCTTCTGCTATCGCAATGTGCATGAGTTGGTACCCGCGCTTTTCTCTTGGAGCAGGAGGTGGTTTACTCCTGCTGGGAAGCCAGCATGTTATAAGACATGTAGAAGCCCCTTTTCAGACGAGGCATTTGGTTGATGTAAGATATTATTTAATTAAGCGACAGAGCGGTCAGCTGTTGGGATCGCTGAGCTGCGCTGGCCAAATCCCGGTGTGTTAGGAGCAGCTCTCGGCTCTCGGTGCGTCCCCGCGTACGCAGCGGTCTGAAAGACCTTTTCACTCTCCTCTGGATTTGGGGACAATAACAGCGCAGCTGTTTAAATATGCTCGAAATGTCAGAAACACACCAGTAAGCACTAAACTTTCCCAAGGTGGCTGAGTAATCTTGTTTGCTTTAGCATTTTAGTCCCCCAATTACCCAAGTGAAGGATATTGCCTCTTTAAACAGAGTTCAAAAAGCCCAAGAATTTTTTTATAAATAGCTCACATCCTCTTGATAACAACCAGGCTGCTATTTATTGCCCACTTCCCCTCAGACAGACAGGTCGGAGTATTTAAAATTGCACTTCCCATGAAATCCAGAGGAACTTGGTTTTTCAGGTTCCTACAATTGTTTGTCATTCTGGGTTTCCTCTGCAGTTTACAGCGTTTAGCCAGGCTAAGCCTGAAAAGGAGCCGGCCGAGGGATCGTGAAGATATATTGTGGCCTCGCTGGAGTCCTGACCCGCGTTTTCCACTCGCTTCTTTGGGACCGGCAGAAAAGCCCATCGCTTCCCAGCAGCATGGGGTCCTTCCAATGAATTTTATTTTATTTTATTATTTTTTTTTAAATCTCTGGACCTCAGTGAGCACTCTCTGGCCTTATTTTACACCTCCACCTCCCTGTTCACTCAGAAACTGCACGGCCAAACCTCTCTCCTGGCTGAGGGCGGGTGGGTGCCAGTTCCCGACGCTCCCCTGGCTCCGGCGAGGAGGGGTGCCATGGATGCAGGGATCCGGCCAGGGTCACCGCGGCCGCGGAGGTGCCGTTGCTTTTGTCCAATTTTGGGCAGATCTGTGCTGGTGAGCTGGGATTTGTCCTGCCCAGAGTTCACAGTAACTGAATCCCACTCGGCTAGGTGCGACTCCTTTGCTGTGCTTCAGTTGCAGTGAAATACAGCCGGAGGTTTCTTAGCAGTGGGTATAGACACCCACGTAAAGGAAAAAATAAATTTGGTAGTTGTTGTTTATTTACAGGAATATCGGGAGAGCTGGTTTGTGCCAGCCTTGAACCTATTTGCAATAGTGCAGCAGTGTGATGAGGCTGCTGCGGAGGGAAGGGGCAGCTGGTGAAAACAGAATCGTAACTCCTCATCTTCAAACACGAGAGACGATAAAAATCTCATTTTGGCGGGGCCCTAGGCACCTTAGACCACAGACCGCTGTTTAGACCCCTGTAGGGTCTAAAGTGGAGAATCTGCGCTAATAGCTCACCCTCTTCATGAAAGGCAATTAAAACCTGTATCCACAATAGCGCGTTTTTTATTCATGCATGCGTGCTTTAGCATCTGTTTGGACCAGGCGGCTCCGCTGGAGAGGCAACGTGAACCGTTTCCTTCCCAGCTCAGAGCAGGACGTTTCTCAGTGGAGGATTTTGCTGCTCCGCACATGGTCGGACGCTCCGGTGCGGTAATTGGAGCGACGGGACGTGGTGCAGAACGTCCCACTTTCATGTTTCCAATTAGGAAAACCCAGTTACGTAACTGGATCACATAGTTGCAAACATACCTGGCATTGAGCAGAACTCGGTTTTATGATTTATTCATAAGAATTTTTTAATGCATAATCCCTGTTGTAAGGGGAGGAAAATGTCAACGAAAGCTGCAGTGCAACGGGAGCACACATTTCAATCTTCCCTCTATTCAGGTATACCGAAAAGTAAATTTTTTCAGGCTTTTTATTGGGAAATTCCTGGACCTTTGTGCTTGGGAGCACAAACCCTGCTTGGGTTTGCAGAGCCCAGCTGGGCTGGGAAGGGAGCGGGAGATGCAGGGGGGACCCCAGGGACGGTGCCCCACCAGCTGCCTGGGTTGGTGGGGTGACGGGCTGGCAGAAGTGAACAGAAACTTTAGAGGCCTGAAATCCTGGTTCGTTCCGAAACCCTCCACAATCTCCTCTGCTGTTTTCTGGGGTTAATAGGTGTGGGGATCGCTGGGTGGGGGTGAGCTCCGAGTCCTGAGCCATCATTCAGCCCGAGCTGCTGCTGGGTGACTGTTGAGCCTGCGTGAAGTGCAGCTGTCCTGACACCAGGGAGACCCTGGTGGGTTTTAAAAAATTTATTAAAAAAAAAGAAATTATGAAAAATATCTCCACCAGTCATGCCTTTGACTGATGTTTCTCAGCTTGCTGGTTATTTTTTTACCTGTGCTAACAACCCCCAAGGAAGCAGCAGAAGCCTCGGCGTGCTGGGGTTGGGTGCCCAGGGCTGCTTTCCCCGGGGCCATGATGGGCTCCGGTGGCCCGGGCACGACCAGCAGCTTCTGTGAACCCCCTTCACCCAGTTCTGCCTCAAAACCCGGCACCCCGTGTCCAGCTCGGGTCCCCGGGCTCTGTTCAGGGCATGGGTGGCTCCGTGCCCCTCCGCCCCGAAGCCTCTCGAGGCTGAGCCCCGAGCTAGCGTGGGGTGCAAGAGGAGGGGTGAGATGTCTCCCTGCTGAAAGGCTTCGCCTTGACCTTTACAGCCGTCCCGTTATTTCCCTGAAAAGGAAGCATTCGCTTGGTGTGGGAGCGCAGGTGCCCTCTGAAGGGTCGTGGCTGTCCTCGGCTTTTTGAGGAGATCCCTAAAGTTTTACGGCACTTGGTGGGGGTCGGAGCAGGCAGCCCCGTGATTCACTGCCTCACACAGGAGGTTATTGTCATTAGGAAGTAAAGCAAGATGTGAAGGCAATTTATCTTTATCCCAGCCATTTGTCTGCCCCTCACAAAAGGCCAAACTTCATCTGTGAGCGACGCGGGCCAGTCTGCGCATCCCCTGCAAGGAGCCAGCTCCTCGTCCGGCCAGGACACGGGGCTTTCCCTCCTGGCACAGCCGCCGTCGTGCCCATTCACGCACCACTGGCGCCTAATCCTGGCAATAGAAATTATTTATTACTGGGAAAGAAGCGCCGTGGGAGGTGGTGCCCGGGTGGGAGCAGCACAGCCCTCCCGTGCAGCGGCGGGCTCCTGCTTAACACGCTTGCCCCAGCATCACACCTGGGAATTCAAGAAACGAAAGAAAAGCTCCCGTATCAGCAGCATGATCATGGATGTGGATTTGCTGACTTTTAATAACTTTTTTTTTTT
>VZTL01078434.1:51022-65725 GCA_013400535.1 Scopus umbretta
GCAAAATTGTGGCTCGCGGGAGCATTAGCCCAGCACAAAGATGCTTCGGCGCGCGGCGCTGAGCACTTGTCCTCGCTAACCCAGAATCTGCCTGTGGGAGGGTGGCTTGGCTTCAGCGAGGAAGTGTCCCGTCTCCATCGGGAGCTGCTGGTTTCAAAGGCTGCTTTCAGCCCTCCTGCGGGAGGTGGAAGTTCTTGCTCAGCAGCTCGTCTGGTTGCAAACCAGCGTGAGAGCGGCCGGGTACAGCTCGGGGGGAGAGCACGCACACGGGTCAGACTTGCTATGTCACCTCGCGCAGGTAATTAGGCACTTGTCTTCAAAACACTAGGTGGACTAATATTTAGTTTAAGTGCTGTTTACTAGCTAAACTAGCTCAGCCGTCTATTGCCGCAGTTTCTAATTTCATTGAAGGAGTGCAATTTATCCTGGAGTCGATCCAAAGATTCAGCAGCGGCGTAGGACAAGAAACCACAGGAAGTAACTAAACTTAAATCAAAGAACGGAAACGACTTGGTTCAAATTTAGAAAGTGCACATTGTTTTGTAGTAGATGTGCCATTTCCTCACGGGGTGACCTTTATTCATAAATAATATAATGTTGGAGATCAGTTTAAAGAAGCGGTGAGTAAAGCTTCGGAGCAAGTTGCAGGGTGAGGAGGGGGAAGCTTCTGGTATCAAGAAAAAGGAAATAGCAAACAGCTTAAGGCATTGCCAGTCGTTCGCGTTCCGACAAACGAATTAACCTTTTCCAACAACATGAAAAATTTTAGTATTACAGCAGTCTGAAAAAAAAAGTCAGGAAAAAACTGCATCCACCTACAACCAAGTCACCCACGAGAAGTGTCTGCGTGAGAGTAAACGGACGCGCGTCTGCAAGAGCATACCCGCCCCCCCCCAAATTTAACAGAACGCTGCAAAAATTGGAGCATGAACTAATTATGCATTTTTGGAAGCAGAGAGGGAAGTGCATTTTTACCGACTGAAAAATGTTACTAGAGTCCACTATTATATTTGTAAATCGTTGCTTTGATAGATCACTTGGCATTTGAGGGGTGGAAAACCTGCCAGTTCTCCTGAGATCAATAGGAGAGAGGGCTGACGCCGGCCGGAGGCCAGAGCAGCAACGCGTGGTCAGTACGGCACATGCCGCCTCTGTCCGCTGGCACCGCGTCCTGCCTGCCGGGCTCTTTGGCCGCTGCACAGGACGAGCAGGAAGAAGTGCTTTATCTAGCAGTAATGATGATTATTGTAATGCAGTCCTTATGCTGTTACTCTTCATTAGTTAAAATTCTCTGCTGGGTCTTAGCCGTTCATGCAAAAATATTTTTTTTTTTATTCATAGCTCATTGACATCCTGACTCGAGAAACAAGAGAGCTTTTAAAGCTTCTATTCCTATTTACTGAATTTAAAAAAATTAAAAGAAGCGATGATTCTGACAACTATGGGGCATGCAGAAGGAAAAAAAATTCAATTTTCTTTTGTATGTCAGAAGCCAGGGTCATGATATAAAAAGTACTTGCTGCAAGCCAGAGTTTAGCAAAATAGTCAGTTCTGTATCAGCTAGGTGTTGTGTTTGGAGGAAGACTGATTTCACAGGTTTTTTGGTGGTTTTTTTTTTTGGTGGTGGTTTTTGTTTTTTTTTAAGGAGAGAGATGCAGCTGTTTTGGCTGGCAAGAGTAAGCGCAGCAGAGCTGATGTTAGATGGAAGGTAGCTGGAGAAAATGGTGGCACGCTGAACGATGATACAAGCCTATCTGTCCGGTCCTTCGTATCACTGGCCGCACTGCCTTCACTGCCGCTCCGTAATTTTTAAATAAGCTCTAGCCACGGGGGTCTGTGTTCTGGCCTGAACTCAGTCCCACTTGTTACCAAGCCTCCGGAGTCTGGTCCATTCACAGCAGGTTGAGACCGGATTTGCGGATCATTACTCATTTTAAGGTGCACCGTGTGCCAGCGCGTGTGTTGAGACGAGCTGTTCGGCCCTTCGGCACATCCACCGCCTCTGCCAATGCAGCGAGGCTGATCTGACGCCGATTTTTCCCCGATACGGCAGCTCCCAGCCAGGGTGGCACGTGTGAGGGCGTTCCGCGTGGCTGGCGGCGCCGCACGGGGAGCCCCTCGCCCCGGCGCGGGAGGGCAGGAGCCGCGCGCAGGAGGTGGCATTTGGGCTTCATTTTGCCTCTGTAGTTGTACGGTCTGCGGTGGTCCAGGACGAGCGATGGCATCACACGGAAGACACGCCATCAGATTAATCTGGAGAAGGATCACGGCCACAGGCACTCTTAAAACACCCCAAGCCCTGGTACGCGGACATGGCCGTATGCAGGCAGATGGTAAAAGATGGCTTAACCGAGATAATGCTAATCATGATTTCAGAGTTAATTATCACAGAAAGGAGACCAACCCTGGGCTAAACACTGCCTTTTGGGATAGCTGATGTCAAAAATTATTCATCATTATAAGACTGTTTCCAATTGTCTAACGGGCAAACTGCTGCAGAGCAAGGGGAATGGGAACCCTGGCATGGTGAAGTCAAAGACCCTGAAGATCTTTGGGCACAAGATCTACATGGATTAAACCTCTGGAGTGAAGACAGCCAAATAAGACCTAGCTCTCCTAATTCCCTGCTCTGGACGCAACGTCTCTCTTGCTGAAGATCACCTTTAAAACACCATAGATACACACCCCACTGGTTTTTGGTGCTAGTTCTACACATGGTCCTTTAACTTCTGCCCTGCCTTCTCACACCTGGGCAGAGGGTTTCCATAGTTAACTGCTCTCACCCTTTGAGCTCTGCTTAAGCAACATATATTTCTGATATTTATGGAATTTTACAGGGACCGTGACTACATTGCTGCCAATGGTCTTGTCGCCAGAAGTTTCAGCAGCGAAGTAAGATTGCTGGTGACAGATCCAGGTCAAACATCTCTAGCGCTGAGCTAGAGAGCGAGCTGGGTGGCGTTCATTCTGCAAGGAGGCTCTCCTCCACTGGGATCTACCCAGATGACAACAATGACAATATTATGGTGCGGTTGCTTCAGTTTTTGTGTCTGTGTGCTTCCACTGCCATGTGCCTTGAGCACATCTTTCCCTGAGCTGTTTCTGCTTTAAGGTTTATGTCTGCATCCCACGAAAAGAAAGACTTCAGCTAAAGGTACTAGGTAGCGGTGTACGTACACAGCACTCCAACTCTCATGGCAGAGAAGAGGAATCCAGGGATGTTCTCAGGTTAAGGACTTGTGCTGGATCAGAAGCAAGTCAAGAAGCCAGACTGCACCCGTGAAGTCTTGCAGGCTGAGGTGTGCCTGCCCGGGGTGGATCCTGGTGACTTCCCTGGAAGACTCCAAAGGCATCAGCACTTGACCTTTTTTTGGTTGGTGTGTTCCCCAGAGGGAGATATGCAGCTGCAACCAGTCTGAAACTGTTCCAGGACGACGGGAACAATACAAGCAAGTCATCCTTTGAAACACAGCCGGTTTGCAGGCAGGTATAAGGATACCAGGCACTCCTGTAAACAATCATGAGGCAAGATGTCCACTCAGCAGTAGGAAAGCTCATTCCCACTGCAGAAGCAGGACACCATGCCCTTCTTTGCCTTCCCACGAGGAACCCATCAGCAAGGACATTGCCTTGAGCAGCAACATTGGCATCTTAGAAACTGCAGCTCCTGTGCCAGCCACATCTCCCATCAAAATTAGTGTTTGGGGTGACCTGGCAGAACTTAAGACCTTGAAAAAGGCCAAAAGCTGAAGGGGTGTATCCTTGGGGCTCTTGCAATGGCTCTGAAGGCCTGTGCAGGTGAGCAAGGTGGGGTTCAGAGTGGTCCACTGTCTTGTAGTTGCTGGCTCAGACGCTGAAGTGACCTATTTCAGCATATGGCACATGGAACCGGCCACTGTGTGTCTGAAGCAGCCCTGGGTAGAAGTGGTAACAAACGGGAGCAACTTTGCTTGGGAAGGCAGGCAAGAAAGAATAGGCTGAGCTGTCCATCTCCCCTGCCCTGTAATTAGAGTGCCTGAAGCTGCTCGTGGCAGCCACCCTGGCTGACCAAGAAGGGGATGGCTGCTAGAGATGAGCTGCAAATGTCATCCCCCCCCAAAGAAAGAACATTTCTGCTCATAGGGCTCATCTGCTGTGGTAAGAAAGGACTGAAGTTGGTGATGCCGGCGTTGTGAACAGACCTTCTCTTTCTAGCAACAGCAGTTGGGTACTTCTTGCACATACCAAAGTAATTGCCCAGATTGAACAGATTTAATATAACAAGATGTGTCATTTTAGGAAAATTGTAGATTAAAAAAATAAAAATAAGAAGAGATAATAAAGTAGAATAGGAGATTTAAGATACTTAAGCACCATAACCTTGCAAAAGCTAGGAAACTTTATGTAGTGCCTTTGTTGTCCACTACACTACTCCATCCTCACTGTAAGTTGCATTTCAATTGAGGAAAAAATGCCATACAGAATACTTGTAAACAAAATTAGTTGATCTTTGATCATCAGTAATTACAGATATGTTATAATATTAACGCAGACACAAATTCACTGGTTGCAGTTGTACAGGCAATTTTCTGAAAGTAGACAACAGGAAGGAAAATTCATGAGTATGTTCTTACATTGGGATTTATTCATTCTTTAGAGGTAGGTGAAACAATGAAGTTCTTTTCAAAGCAGAAATGTCAACAAACTCCCATGTAGAGAAAATTTCTCTTCCCCCATGCCATCTGGGGACTGTATGGTTGCTCACCACATACAATTTTCAAGTCAAAATATACTTCCTTCCAAGGGAGTAAAATTGGATTCAAAAGTCAAGTTCATAAATGTGCTGCAGTGCTTGTTTCATCTCTTCATCAAGATATTGCCAATTTTAAATGACTATTGTACTTGATAATTACAAGTCCTAAAGTTGTAGGAAACCAACTGTTATTTTAAAGTGTTTTGGTATTTCTTCAGACTCATAAGTTTTGTAAGATTCTTTAGTCATATGATATAAAACAAAAGTGATCTTATGTTTTAATAGAATTTTGGACTCGCCCACATAATTTTATAGAATGCTACATCCTTGTAGGCAATTCCGTGAGAAAGTCATCTAAACCCCCAGGAAAGCTCATTCTCATTAATGTCTTCAGAACAATTTTTGAAGCAATAAGGTTCTAGTATCTTTAATTTTGAAGTGGGGTTGGATAGCTTGTCTTCCAGTTACTGAAAAACAAAATGGATCTTGACTTAAATATCTAATGAGTGCAGACATATATAATGTTTACAACTGTCTCAGTTACCTATTAGTTAATAATTTCAGTAAGTTCTTTCTCACATGTTTAACAACATTCTAGATGTACACTGTAACAAAAGAATAATGAGAATAAGGGACTTAGGGTCCAGAATCCGGTCCTGCATGGAAGCAATCCTGCAAATCCCAGCCCTGGGGAGTGCTGCTGTGACTCTGACACATCCCCAGTGCCCGCAGCCCCAGCGAAGTCAACAGGAAAATGGGAAAACATGCTCCCACGACCCACCTGCTGTCCACCCAGCACCAGGTACAAGGTACCACAGTTTTGCCCAACCCATTTCTGAAAGATGCAGAAAATTTCAAGAGGCTGAAGCTGATGTGCAAACCTCTGATCTCAGTCTTCAATGTCATAGGGAAGAAAAGCCCTCAACATGGTGCCTGGAGCGTGTTTGCTAGTAGAGAGACCACCAGTATGGTCAGAGAAGTAACGTAGCCACCGTCAACTCTTTCTATCCTTTGCAAGCTGCATGTACCAGACCAGGGGTCGCTTTCCCTCCTTCTAATGAATTATGCCTTAATTACACCTCCTGAGCAGCCTATGCCTTCTGTTGTGTCCAAACAGCACCAGTGTCAGGGAAGAGCTGATTGCCTCAGCAAACCAAGCCTTCTCCTGGGATTGCTGGCACTGGATTGTCCTGTGCGTGTTCTGTAATGTCGCTGGTACCCCATCTCTTGAGCCTGGACCTGCGTCCTGTAACGTCGGGGAGCTGCTGAACACGCGGTCGGTGCAGTACTGCCCATCGCTGTGGCAGTGGTGGTCAGCTCCGAGACTTCTACGATGGTTATAATGGTACTGGGTGGGAGGGAGAGTAATGGTATGGAAAGAGCCGCCTTCTGCCGCCTTACCGTACGCTAGAGAAGCGGTTCCAGCAGAGTAAAACAAACTTGAGTTTTCAGTAAGTATTTTTGATCACAGGTTTCCAGGAATTTTCCAAATACTGAAGCATCACAAGCTTTTGTGAAGAAGGGATAGAAAAATTTGCCATAGAGAGATGAAAGGCCAAGCCCTGGCTGATGCCCGTGGCAGCCGTGCACCGGGGCTGTGCTAGGGCCTGAGCTACCCGCCTGGAGTTTTGCTGTGGGTCAGTGACGGCGAGGGGACAGACCAGAGACCTCTGAATCTTGGCACCTAACAGCCAGATCGCACCTCCTCTTGGTTACTGCGATCCTAGACCTGTTATTATCCATGCAAAAGCTGAATTACCGTCTCTGAAAGGGAGGTGATGATCACCTCAGCGAGATTAGCAGATTGGTAGTAATAGAGCAGTAGATGTACTGCAGAAATTTGCCTGTTTTCTTTGCTATATGGGACACACGTATTTTTGAGACAATAGGGCAACAGGAAGAAAATAAAAAATAGCAATAGATAAATCTGAATACAAAGAAATTATCCTTGTTGAACACAATATACTTTGAAGTAGTATAACGTTAAGGGAGGCCATAGATTCCAAGGCCCGTGCCAGCCAACGCCGTTCAGAATCGATGGCAACCAGTGCAAAACTCCTCTGATTTATCACTGCTTTTGGAATAATCATGACTCCTCTCCCTCCTACGGTGGTTTGGTCACACAGTCTAGCAAACCTTACCTAGAAAGCGCCGATCACAGCTGCAACCCGTGCTTTGGGGACGTGCACAAACCCTGCCTCGCTGGCTCCGGCACGGCGCTGGAGGCCAGGGCTCACCAGCCATTTACAGCTCCTCCCTACAGGAAAAGGGGGAAGCACCCAGGGCACGCGGTGGAAACGAAGCCAGGCTACCTGGCATAAGAGCGATCCCTGCTATCAAAAAAGCGCTTGCAAAGGGGCGATCTATAGGGCTTCATGGAGGACGCGCGCCGTGGGGCAGCTGGGGCCGGCGTGGCGCAGCAGGGACCGGGGCAGGGACCTGGGACCCGGCAGGGTGCTGCTGGCCGGGGCTCGCTTCCAGCGGAGCCGGCGAGAGGGATCAATAAAGGACTCGCTTCCCCGAGTCCCGGTGGAGGAGGAGCCGGCGATAAGGCAACAAAGTCTGCCATTGCCTTTGTTTGGAATTGAGGACATCCTCTTGTCCAGACCTCCAGTGACAAGGGACACGCCGCTACTGATGGAAGTCAAAAGGTTCAATAAAAGCTTGTCACGAGGGAAGACTACACTTGAAGTTAAAGGAGACCTTTCAGTAAGCGTGTGTTTTTAATGTGTGAATAAGAATAACATATAATATTGGAGCTCATTAGACTGAGTGAGGCTGTCTGAATTTTGAGTCAAGCTGTAAATGCTTTAAAAAAGAAAGGAAAAAAAGCTCTTTTCCATAAAGCGTGTGTTAATATTAACAAAAATAACAAAATATTTTGTTAAGATAATAAGATAATTAAAGATATTCATTCTTTTCGTTCCCCTCCTCAGTGGCCTTGTCTATCTAAGGACAGCTAGAATTTTCTCCACGAGTAATAAAGAAAAAAAATTAGAAAGCTTATTAGGGAAACCTGCCATTTTTAAAAGGAGACACCAAATTCTTGCCAGAGCGTGGAAATTCAGAAGCTCGGAAATGAGACCTGGAGACTTCCAAGAAGCTGTCTCTGTCCAGCTAAAGTCTGTTCCTATGGTGCGAGTGAATAAAGCACATTTTGGACCACTAACGTTCAGGTCTCTAGGGACTCAAATTTCTTAGTCAAGGCTCTTCATTGGATAAGAACGTTTATTTTAAGGCCAGAACACTAAGCTCAGTTATGATCTATTAAGCTAATGGTACTAAATGATAACCATATTAGAAGGGTTTTATGTTTTCTTAAGGAAATACGTGGTATCGCATTTAAAAAGAATAAATAAACCCCAAACAATACTTGCGCAACTGTTTGCCTATAAAAAGGCAGTTTTAAGTACTGGGCTGAATTTGGAAAATTGTGTAGCAATCTGATCAATGCACTTTTTGCTTTCACGGTTAATATTTGGAAAACTCTCAGAACCGTGAATTAATTATTGCCGTAGTGTTGCAAGGGTTGTGAATTTTATTTCACTGAAGTCCGACAACAGGATTTTTTTTGGGGGGGAGGGGGGTTTGCTTTTTGAGATGTTGCATTTCCCCGTACGATTTAGGAATTAGTCATGATTCCATGCAAACTGCTTTTGTTTTGCTGTTTCAGGAGGAGAACAAATAATTTCTCCCCTGCACATACCTCATGGAGAATTTCAAAGGGACTGCAGTATTCAGAAATAGTCCTTTTAATTTTATAATGCCAATATAGAGTCCCTTCTAGCAACAGAAAACACAGTAGCCCATGGAAAACGGCACATTTATCAATGAGACATCCCCAGTGGGGTTCCAATAACTGAGAACAACCCCTCCTCCTGCTATCATTCATTTTTATATGGAGAAGGGGGAAGCGAGTCATCAGGATCATTGTGATTCAGTGCACAAATTGTAGCTTTATTCTTTAACCCAAAATAAAGAGAGAGGGGGGAGCCTTAATATTGGGAAAGCTGGGTTTCTCTTTACCTAATTAACCAGCAATTCCTGAGCTGCTTTTTGACATACTGTACCCTTAGCATGGCATGGGAGAAAGATAGCAGCTGAAGAAGTTTTAAAGAATCTAGAACGAGCCTTTTCTCCTCTGGATAATTCAGGGATGCTTTTTCTTCTCTCTTCTTCGCCCTTCAGAGAAAAACTTGGGGCTAGAGAAGATTTAAATCAAGAAATCAGACCCTCGGTCACTTGAAGAAAAAGAGTGAAGCCTTTTCCTCCTGTGATTAATGCTGATATTCATTTGCACTGCCATTTCCAAGGTCTGCATTTCCAGTCCAGCTTTCCTCTGAGACCTTTGTGCCTTTTATATGCCCCTTTCTGTTTTTTCCATTCCCCTTCTGATAATGAATTTTCAGAACATGTCGTCTCTAGGCTTGTCTTTCTCCTGTGACGCCAGGACTGGTACCAGAAAATAAAATCCTGGCTTTTCTTTGCTACGCAGTTGGTAGAGAAGAGCAGCCAAGGCAGGTTTTTCCTCCATGTATAATATATTTTGTATACCTTTATGAAATGATTCTAGATACACGTTTTTATTACTTATCTAGCCTTTAAAATATATAATCCACCCAGATCTAAAACCAAAGCAAGCAAGTGTACAGCAAGGCAGGGAACAGCACAGCGATGGAGTAAGGCACTGAGAGGGGAAAAAAAAAAAAAAAAAAAGAGAGAGAGAAAAAGACAGTTGTACAAAATAAAATGCTAAAGAGCAAAGGTCATGCAGGAAAGATCTGACACACCAGTGGCTGGTCTCTGAAGTGTCCTAATATGGGGACAGCTCAGAACTACTTGACACTAACAGGACATAGGGCTTTGCAAAAGAGAGGAAATGCGTGTAACCAGTTTTCATATTCCAAAGAAAGAAATACCCAATTCTTATTTGTCAGCTCAGGTAACCATACATTTATGCCCCTTTTTTGGGGAAAGAAGAAGGGATGAAGGAAAGGACATCCCATCAGCAGGAAGAGGAGCCTTATTCTGCTATAGAAGCCCTGCAAATACGCAAGTATGGTGAAACCTGCCTGCCATATACGTACACCAAATGCAGACGCTGATGAGAGCACACAGAAAAGAGGTATAAATAAGAACGACAGGAAGACAAACGCAAATTCTGCAAGAAACAGGGTATTTCCTCAGAATGCAAAGTCTCCCTTAGGCTGTGAAGCAGCAGGCAGCTATCCACTATAGATAATTACAGGTAATTGCTGTTAGAAAAGTCACAGTCAGGAATACACTCGCGATCAGCGGTCTTTGGGGGACTAGCCGAATAGATCTAGAAAGAGCGCAGGATTTTCCCTCGGGGACCAGGCTGGAGATTTTTTTTTTCCCCCCTCCTGCTCAGAAACATTTAACATTTGCTCGCCAACACCGATCTCGTACTTACTTGGAACAATTCAGCTACGACCATCTCTCCGCGGGCGGGTTAATCCTAAATCCGCGGGGGCCGGACCCGGGAAGCGCCGGGGGCGCCGCTGGAACTGCGGGAAGGGACCGGCGAGCGCGGCGCTGTCAGCGCGGCCGCGATGCTGCAGCCGCCGCTGCCTGGGAAAATGGCTATTTTATGAATGGGAGGGCAGCGCCTCCGCCTGCGCATGCGCGGCCTCCCGACTCTATGAATGGGTGGGCACCGGGGCGCCATCGCGCATGCTCGGCTGCCTTTTATGAATGGGGGCTGGAGAGGCGCTCGCAGGGAGGTGCGGAGGACGGGTACGGCTCGCGCTTTTTTTTTTTCCTTTTTTTTCTTTTTTTTTTTTTTTTTTTTTTTTTTTTTTTTCCCCCCCTTTTTTTTTCCCCTCTTTTTTTTTTTTTTTTTTTTTTCCCCCTCCTCCCCTTTTCATTTATGAATGGAGGGCAGGCGGTTGCCTGGCACGCACCGCGCCTCCGCCCGGGGCTGGAGGTAACGGCGGTCACTGCCGCGGCGGAGAGCGGGGCCGGGGGGACACACGGCCGATCCCCCTCCTGCTCCGCGGGCTCTCCCTGCCCTGGCCGCCCCTCGGAGCGCAGAGCGGCCGGGGGGTGCCCCAGCCCCCAGCAGAGTCACCGCTCCGCTGGCGGCCGCATCCTGCGGTGGTGCGGGGCGCAGGGCAGCAGCCCCGGCAGCGCTTCCCACCGGCAGCCGGGGGGGCCCGCAGCCGCGCTGCGTTTGGGGTGCGTTTGGCCAGAGGCTTTGGCGATCCCCATTTTTGGGGTGCGTGACCGTGACGTGGGAAGATATTCGTGATTTTCCTTCTGCGTGCGGCTTCGTTTCACCCTGTTTAGACCTGCGGTGCGTTCGTCTCGCCGCGGTAGCGTCGACCGTGCGCGCCCTTCTGCCGCGTGCTCCAGCTCCTGGCGACGTCTGTACGAAAACGCAGGCAACAAACCATGGCTGCCGTTGCGTACGGGCAACGCGTAGACTTACGTTGTGGCTCCTGCCTCTTGGGAAGGCGGAGGAGGTGGGACGGAGCTGGGCAGGTTACACCACGGCCCCAAGGGGAAATGGTCCTGCGTCGTGGAAGCGAGGCGGTTTATGTGCTGTTCTCAGCTTTGCCATTTTTTCCATGTTTAGCTTTTTGTAAGCCCTGTTGGACCTCATCCCAAGCGCTCTGCAGGCAATCCGAGGCAGGCCCTTGGGGCCGGGTTTTCAAATGATCTTTAGCAAACAACCGCTTTCCTGCTGCTCGATGCGGAGCTCCCCTGACAACCTCGCCCTGACTGCACGCTGGGAGCTCCGCGATGTCCTGATGTGCTTCAGTTCCCACGCGGCAAATGGACAATCTCAATTCTCAGCTGGCGCAGAAGCGGCTACGGGCCGAGTCTCTGCGCGCACCGTGCTCCAGGATCCTCGGAGGCCGGTTGCTTTTACACAGAAAACACATTAAGAATAATGATGTATTTTTAATATGTGTGAAGAGTCCTCTTCAGAGTAGAAACCATGCCCCTTCCCATTTCCTGCCGTATTTACGGCACACGTATTTAAAAGCTTGCCTAGCCCTGAAAAGAGGTCGATGTTATTTATTTATTTCGTGCTAATACAAACGCCGTACGTTACTGCAGATACGCCTCCCGGAAAAAGAGTTCTCTCCCCAAGAGCGTGTGCTCTGAGCCTGGGCGTTTAGTTACGTACGCGCTCGCCTCGGAGGGCAGAGACCCATCCGAGCGGGAGCAGTGTTCGCGGGTCGTGGGCAAATGCGATTTGACAAGGAAAGGGCAGAAGGAGACTCTAAAGAGCAGCTGATCAGAGTGGGACATCAAATATGACCGGATTTCAAGTGTGCAAGCCTGATGCTTGCTTCTGAGAATAAATAGAATATGGCTGTTAAAAATGTTGCTTTGTTATTGGTCGTGTTCTGTACAATATAACCCTGCTTGAAGGACAAGTGAGCATAGGAATTCCATGCCTATGATTTTGAAAATTGGCAAATAAATGGATAGTGGAAGAAAACGCAATTTTAAAACAGCTTACATAGAGGAAAAAAGAAAAAAAAATCTCACTTTATTTAGTGCTGGAAACCAGCTCAGAGCTGAGAGGCTCAAATGCCTGCGCAAAAGAAATCTGCCCTGATCCCACCATTTTTCAACGCTAGCACGTGCATAAATTCTGAACCTTGATTTGCGTTTCGCACGTGCGCGCTAACGTCGCGCTAGAGCGCGAGTCGAGCATCTGGGGATTAAAGGCTTTCGTATCTGAATGCCGAGTTCTGTATTTCAGGGCCACTTGTGCGGCGCACACGGGCGAGTCCTTCGTTGCAGGACGGCAAACATCTCCCCACGAGACCCGGCCGCCTATGTGGCAACTGGAAACTGCTGTGCGGTGGCAAACGAAGGCTGACGCTGTAATTACACAGGGGTTACGGGCGAAGCCCAGCCAGGCTGTAAGCTCTTGAGAAAAGCCCAAGCAATAAAACTGAGAAGAGGAAATAAAAATTACTACTCGGGTGTGTGCGGAGGGGCGAGGAGGAAATGGGGTCTGGCCGTATGGCTCTAGGGAGAGAAAGCTCGGGGTGAGAAAACTCAGAATATCGCTAGTATCGCTGCAAGTTCTATGAAACCTTTTTAAGCACTGAATTCTGAAATGGTAAATCTTTGTGTTAATTCACCTCTTCTTCTTTCTGCCTTTATCCCTAACACATTTAGAACGTGTTTGGCTAATTCTTCCCGATGGATGGAGGCGTTTCTTGCTAGAGCTTGCAGGTGCGCCCCACGGAAAAGATTTTTACCCTGTTTGCTACGCTCGGGCGCGTAAGGCTGCTTTGGGCTGGAGCTGCGGGTGGATTCCTCCAACCTGCCGTCCCCACTTGTACCAGCGGGCCCTGGTTTGGGTCAGAATTCAGAAGTGGAGCCGTGGGTCATGGAAGCAAACCCCAGCAGGAGGGTGGTGTATCGGCTGTCGGCACTCCGGATCCTCCCGGCTCTTTTGGCTTCTCCTTGCAAACAGGCCAAGCCGAGGATGCACGCGGTGCCGTGCTGGGGTGGGATGTGCGTGGCAGGGCTGCCGTCTCTCCCCACCTCTGCCGCCCGCCTGGTGCTCTGCTCTGCTTCTCAAATCTCCTTGTCCTTCTGTAGAAAGAAGATTGTGCTGCTGCCGACGAGGACGAGACTCTCCTTGTAGCGAGGGCTCTGTGGGGTCGATAAAGAGTGCCGGGGAGGAGCGCCACGTTATCATCCTGTGATTCTGGAAGCTGAGGCTTTAAGAGAAATACCGCTTATCCTGAGACGTGTAATGTTTATATGTGTTGGCAGTACCAGTGATCCAGAACTCTACATTCCTTTCTTGTGCAGGAAATTAATTGCTTATTCGTTTCATGCGCATTTAAACCCTGAAATGGCTGTAGAATTTCAAATGTGATTTCTTCACTGGGATGAATTGTGGCACTGCCACGATTGCATTGCCTCTAAAATAAGTTCTTTGATTTTGTTCTTGCGTATCCTTGGAAAAGCCGAAAAGTTGCCTGTGCTTTGTGATAGAGGCTGCATCCTTATCTTCTGTAGGGCTTTGTGTTGCTTTGACTGTCAGGTTCAGGTCATGTTATTTGTTTTACTGAAACTGTGTGGAGCAGCAAAATATTTGTCCAGCTAATACTGCCTGTTCCTGGAACCTCCGGTATCTGCCTGTCTTTTTTTTCCTTCCGAATGAGGACAGAAAATACTCACCGTCATCATCTAGCTAAACGCTTTGCAGTCAACTACTGTATGTCCTGCAGTTAGTGGAAGAGCTATGATTCTGTGAACAGACTACAGTAAGATGACATCTGAAATGGACGTTTTGTGCCCCACTCTGCTGCCCACTGGTGATTCCGTGAAGTGCACGCCATTAGTTACTGTTTGTAAAGCCCTGAGAGTCTTGGGTACTTACCAGCTACCACCCTGCTAAAATAACGGTGCGTGATAGCGGCACCTCTTCTGACAGCCCATCTCGGCATCGCCCGGGCAGCGCTGAGCCGGCGCCTTGGCTTCTGCTCGTCCCCCGTGCCGCGAGAGTGTTCAGATGGCAGATGGCCGTCTGGACGCGTCCCTTAAACGTGTTGTGCCTCGCAGGGCCATAATCCACCCACCGAACGGTGCACGATGCAGGTCAAATGTCCAAGTCGCACGTTTGTGCCTGGAAGAGGGGAGCTTTGGAGGACAGGGTTTGTCAGCATCTCGCACCTGGGGACAGCTGGAGTGGGTTTCTTCCCGACTGCCAGCAGCAGGAGATGATGTTGCATGGAGAAGCCACGTGTGTGCGTGAGGGCTGAACAGATAGTCGCAGGTACAGAATATTTAAGGAGCTTTCACACTGTGGCTATATAGCCTGCTCTGTGCAGCATCACATAACCTGCCTCTGAAAGCATGCAGGGGTTTCAAGGCTCAGAAGCTGGGTCTGCCTTAGAGGAATGTGTATTACTACCCAGGTTTTTAAGGTTATTTTCCTTTTTCCCCACCTTAAAAAAAAAAAAAAA
>VZTL01078438.1:4448-27806 GCA_013400535.1 Scopus umbretta
AGACAAGATCGACCTGCTGCCCCAGAGGAACTTGCTCAAGACAAGGCTCTGAGAACGGAGCAGCAGAGTGTTCCTTGTGTCAACTGGAGAGCTCAAGAGTTGGGCACTTCTTAAATAAGGTCTTGGACATTAACAGAGGCACCTGTGATGGTTCGTTTTGATGTGCAGATGGCATCTTAACTCCAAGTGTGTTCACTTTTGGTTCTCTTAAATGTTTTATTATAAAAAGACGGGCAGTACATCGCCCTCCACTGCTTGGTCCAAAGTCCAAAGCAAAACTGTGAAAGACCTGCAGCCGTAGGGGACAGTAGCTAAAAGGAGTTAGTGCTCATCCTCGTATGAGCTTAGATCAGAGTGAGTTCCCCAATGCAGTCCCGGTCTGGACTGGAACGACCTAGGCTGTCTGTTGGCTTCTTTTAATTTTAAACAGTTATGCACACTGTGAGAAGGACCTCTTCTATTAACTTGGATGTGGTAGCAGCTGTTGGTTTAGATATGTTCGGTAACTAGTCAAAGAGCCCCTGGCCCCTGAAATGCTGTACTCGGTAGCTCTGGTAAGCCGGTGTGATGCTACGTGAAACTTGGAAGTGTGAACTGGCTGTCTTAGCAAACAGGAGTCCAGGATGAGCTTTGGCTTTGGATGTGATACTGCAGCATCAGATTGCTTTACATCTCTGCACTGGGCATGATGGGTAAGAATTTAAGAATAAACAAATCCATAACTGTCTCAAACGCAGGCAGCTCGGCGCTTCTGCCCTGTTGTAGCATCTTGCAGCTCTAACAGCTTCCAAAGCAGGCGTGGGGATTTGTGCTGTCTGCTTCCTTTTTGTAAAGGAGTGAACAGGTTTGAGGTGGCTTTGGTGTCTTTTTAAAGGTAAGACTTCCAGTCAAATGACTATTTAGAAAGAAAATACTTTCACCTCCGTAAAGTTCTTTGAATTATAAAGGACACTGCTGCTGGGTTACTGAAAACCCTTGGGGTTTGTTTCATTTATAACATTGCCTCAGGCCTTCTGCTGCATCCTGTTGGATTGACCTCCTTTTCAACCCGTGCTGGCAGCTGCATTGCAGAGCTATCTTTTCCCTGGATCCTTCAGGGTTGTCATATGACAAACTTGAACTGTGACCCTTTTGTGTCTTACCAGGACAGCAGTGCCCTCTCTGTGCAATGTGGCCAGCAGTCTTCCCCACGCACACATTTGTTCCAAGCCATTTAACAAACTGAAAGTTTCAAATGATGGCATTTCATAGTGTTTAATACTATCGACTGTAAAGCAAATGAAATGGTGCTGAATACCCTGCATGCTGCTAGTAAGAAATACAGCTTCCATTTCTGCAATGTGCCCTGGGTTTTCCGTGGTTAGTGTGTGCTCTCTGGTGAATCTCTTTATTTTTTTTTTTAATAAATTTCAATGCTTCCCCCCTAACAACAGTAGCATTCACTGCTATAGATAGTCCAGCACTGGTATTTGCTGCTAATGTATAGGTTTTTTTAACCAGATTTCTCTAAGCAAAGTGGGCAAAGTCATTTTCCTGAAGTCTTGCAGAGAGTGTTAGGGTAAGAATTGATATAGTTAACATGGCATCCAAGCAACACCATCTCCAAGCGGTGTTGATGCTGGCAGGCATTGCCTTGCTGAAGTTACAGAGACTGAGCACTCGTATTTGTACAAATTGCATTCATTACCAAGAACCCTCCAGTAGTGATAAGAGACTGGCTGCGTAGCATAGATTGGCTCCAAGATAAGTAGCCAGTCTATTGTGCAGCTCATGGTAATCTTCCTCCTCCCCGCCCCTAATAATAAATCTTGGGGCATTTTGGAATGTGTGGGGGTTGCTCATTCCAGTAGCCTGAATGTATAACTACTAAACATCATCATCTCCTACCAATTGTGCTTTCATAACCAAGCAAGGCAGCCAACTGAGATGGATAGGCTCCGGTACAGTGTTCTGAACACATGGATGCTTTGACTGTGTGTGTTTGTTGCTCCCTTAAAGGACAATTCACAGGTGATGGCGGGGGTAAGAGTTTCTCCTGGCCGTGTTTCAAGGCCCACTCACAGTGATGCTCTTCTTGAAGAAGAGATGTGAACGTCTGGAGCGAGTTTTTTTCATTGCTTTGACTGAAATAAACCATTAACTGTCAAGTGCTTGCTTTGTCTTTTAAAGTATCTAATGTGTAAAGACTTCTGGATTGCTGGCTGTCAACATGTAAAGCTGAACGTCAGCAGGCTAGTTTTATGCAAGCAGGCAGTATAATCCAACCAGTTTGGTTAAAAACTTGTATTTACATGGAATTCTAATGTTTTTTCTCTCTCCCTTCCCTATTTAGGATTTGAAAGGCAATGGAATCGCGCCTGGATCATCAGGTTTTAGCCTTACGAAACAGCTGCTCTGTCCAAGAATAACCCGCATCTGTCTCAGGGACTTGATATTCTGCATGGAACAAGAGAGGGAGATGAAGCATTCTCTAACCTTGTACCGTGCTCTTCTGAAGTGATTTGAGTTTTACATTTCAACTTGCTGTCTACTGCCAAAGAAAACACTGAAGCATTGTTGCACTGTCTTGAAATTCCAATTTCTGGAAGATGATCCGTTGTAAGGATAACTCTTGTTTACAGATAAACATTTTTATTAAATACCTAACTTAGCACCTGTAGGGGTTTTTAATAATATTTGGCTTAAACCAGTCTGTAAACCAGTAAAAACACTGAGCTGCACACACAAGCACCTGACTACCTGCTTGCATTTAACTGTCTTGCAGGCTGTGAGGGCTTGATACGTGTCCCTAGTTTATGTATGTTGTTTGCTTCAGTACTCCAGAGTCTGCAACATCTGTTCTACATGTAGTGCCTTCTTCTAATCCAACCTTATTTAGGGAAACAAATAACACTTTAAAGGCACTGCATAGCATGGCAACTGTATTTAATCATGAACCAGCAGTCAGTCAACATGCTAATGTATTGCCTATCCGATTCAGCATCTCCTTAAATTTTCTGGGTTTAGAATTACTACTGGATGCTCGTTTGTGGAGAGCAGAGTGGCAAGCAAAAGGAATGAGGGGTGCTTTCTCGCTCCCACCTCAACTGCCCTCCCCCTTTCCTCTGAGATGGTGACTGAGGGAAGGCGAACAAATTGGTTGTTCTTGTAATTGAAGTACATCAGACAGTGTAGTTGGGATATACTTCCATGTTTGGGGAAAATTTGGAGTTACTAAGCTTGAATACAAGGAGTGAAAGAGCCTGAAAAGGAGGGGTAAACAGAAGAAACAGTTTCTCTTTCTGTAGATATAAAAAATAGCATTGAACTTGAGCATAGATACACAAGGAAATTAACAAAAGCAACCTGTGCTGACTGCAAAAAAGGGAAAACCTGAGATGCATTATAACTTTGCAGCTGGAGACTCTGTTGAGAAAAGCAGGTGTGGCAAAGCACAGGATTCACTGCTTTATGTAGAATATTGATTTAATATCTTAATGTGGTATAACAGGGAAACTTCCCAAATAGAAAGTATTTAGACAGTCTCCTGGCTTCCATTCAGTGAGGAGGAGGACTCTGGATTATTAAGACTGCTAGAATAGATTCAAAGATTTTCTGCTTGCTGGTAAAGACTGCCTTGTGGCAGGAAGAACCTCCGGGTCGCCCTTCTCCCCAGCCTCCAAACATTTTGCCTCCCATGACACAGCGCTGTACAGCATGGCTGTTTCCCAGGACCGGAGGGAAAGGCGCTGACTGTATTGAATGGCTTCCTGCTGAAACTTTTTTCTTTTAAGGAACAAGCTTCCTATGGTTATTTGGCATGCTACTTCAAAACTTGAAGCGATGATTCAAACACCCTCCACCGTCAGAACCACTGCAGATAGTTACCAAATTCAGTAAGTTTTGAATTGGTTGTGTTTTTTGTGTTGGAACAGTAGTAAACAAATTTAGTAAATGAATGCTGTAAATTATTTATATATGTATATATAGCATATATATATATATATATAAAAGAAAAGCAGTACTTTGACTAAGCTATAGTTTGCAAGATACTGATGGCATCAGGCAAAATTGTTTTGTATAATTAAATGCTTAGCTTTACTTTTTATGTAAAGTGCAGCATTTTCCATATTTGTGTACTGTATCTTATTGATCAGATGTTTAAAATTATTTTAAATACTGCATTAAAGCAATTATTTTATTAAAAATAATAAATTGGTAACTTTGTTTCCTAGCATGAGAAATTCAGCATCTGAAGCTGTCATCACCATGACTAATGGCGTGGCTCTGAGAGCGAGCCCCAGCTATCTGCCCATCACAGTAATTGGCAGCGTTGCCCCACGTGACTTATTAACGATAAACATCTATATTTTAAGGTTTTTAAACAGAACTAGGTGACAGAGTGAAGAATTACTTGAAGGGAGGGTGGACAGGGAGAAAAAGCAACCTCTCATTTGCCTGACTTCCCTCAGTCAGTCAGCACAGAGGCTGGGATTTTTTTTTTATTTTTTTTTTTAACAGCTGGGCAGAGGTGAGCACTTGGCACGTGTTCTGGGAGGTAAAAACACAGGAACCATCTCAGACTTCAGCAATGTGCAGTGGAAGCATTGTCCTAAATTATTTTTAAAGCAACTCACAATTAATTAAGTGCAGGTTGGAGAACAAAGATGAGCACCTGCATATTGGCCTGCCTCTTTGTCTTCTTTAAACCAATGGGATACTTAAAATGAAAGATGTTGGAGAAAACAACTTAGAGAGAGAGAGAGAGATATCTATATCTATCTATTTATTTAACAATTATCACAGATGAGTCAAGATTTTTTTATGGCCTGCCTATGATGCAGATTGCATGCTTTCATAGCTGCTACAGCAAGTTGTCTGTTTCACCAGTAGTTCTTCCCTGTGTGCCACCTCTTCCCCACACCCCAAACCCCAAAATTTTATCCTGCAAGGAGTAGCAGACATGTTCAGAAAGATTTTTCAGCAGGTCTTTAGGCCTAATTTCAGGCAGGGACAGACAAGGCCTTGGTGCAAAGGCTAAAAATACTTGTCTCCCTCCACCTGCCTCTCATTTGAGCTCAACTTTGTTTCTGGGAAGTACAAGTGTCCTCCGAAGTGGCACTTAGGAGACCCTTGAGCTTTGCTCAGCCACACCAGGAGTTAAAGGAGAGATGATCATGGGTTCACTTCCCACC
Organism: Scopus umbretta; assembly: GCA_013400535.1. Lineage (NCBI taxonomy): Eukaryota > Metazoa > Chordata > Aves > Pelecaniformes > Scopidae > Scopus > Scopus umbretta. Next base: position 9,623 of record VZTL01078438.1, read on the forward strand.
TTTTCCCCATCTCATTACCTTTTATGGGAAGGTGGACTGCTCTTTATGCAGACACTAAAAGCCCAGTCATAAGGTAGCGAGGACAAACCCTGCCACCGTGCTCCCTTGCCTCTTAGTTCTCGGCATGCTCATGTTCAAGCTTGGGGACATTTGCCACCAATGCTGTGAGGGCTCTAAAGCTTACTCCAGGCACTTCTTGCTGTCCAGATGGCCTGCTAGCCTAGTGGCTATTTCTGATGCACTGAGCTGCCCGGGCAACTAGCCCTGCCACTTGAGTATTCTGCCTTCAGAGAAAATAGTATTTACAGGTGGGTGGGGGAAGCTGTTGTTGCTGGTGCTTGACTATTATTATCTTAAAAGCAGAGTAAGCAGAGTTTTGTATGTTATGTGGTGGCAAAAGGGGTCCTGTACTCTTTCTCCTCCAGCTGCTGCTTTTTCCCTTTATTGCCATTTTTCAAGTCCTCCCACCGAATCCAGCCTTTGCACTGTCTTTGACTCCAGCTTTTTCCCTCTCCCCCTGGGAAAGACTAGCCGGAGTGTACTAACACACCCCGCAGCTTTGTTCAAGGTTTAATGAGGGAGGTAGTGGGGGCCTGTGAGATGTTCCTAGACGATTCCTCAAAGCCATTGCACTCTCTTGGACACTTTGACATGAGTAGCTCAAGGCTACAGTTTGCATCAAGTTGTCCTAGGCCCGCTCTCTTGTAGGCACTTGTGTCCTGCCATGTGAGTGCACTGCTCCGCAAAAACCGCCATCAGCTGTTCTACAGGTTCATCTCTTTGCTCCTTTCTTTGTTTTCCTCTTCATTTGTAATCATTGGGGTAAGAAGGAAAGGCTAAGGCAAAAGAGGATGTCCTGAAGGGGCAGAAGTCCAAGTGATTGGACTTGATGAAATGGGCTTGCTCCCAGCAACTTTTCAAATGAGGGCTGCTGGGTTTCTGAGGCCAAGTGCTGCATACGCTTCCCTCTGCATGTAGCATGCATGATGTCTACACATCCTCCGAGAGCTGGATCCAGCTGTTGCTGTCCAGAGTTCCATGGCTGGAGCCTGCAGCTCTGGAGATAACTGCAATCTGCAGTGAAGGCTTTACTCTTGATGAGTGCGAAATTGAGTACCAAGACTGAAGAATGTAGCACACCAGACCTCTCTGTTTTGCCACTTTTGGCACTGGGGTTTTTGTTGCCTGTCAGTGGCTTGTCCTACCCTCATCTGGTAGGAAGGCTACCTGTCTGCAGGCCACAATTCCAGTGTTTCACTTGGTGCAGGAAGTTTATGGTTCATGGTGGCCAAGACTTCTACGATTATGTCCTACTTTGGTCAATGTTTTCTTACAAGGTCCTTGAAGCAGTAAGTACTTCTCGCCTTCCAAGGGATGTTTCCCTGGCAGTATTGTTTCTTCAGAGACATCTAAGGTTTCTGCCAGAGACCCATCAAAGCTGGTCGTCCATTCTCTTCCCCAGCCCCCATCTCACAGTCCCACAGCTCTTCCAGGTATCTCCTCTTCAGCCTCTGTCTGTCTCAGAACTAGGAAAGGGTATAGCTATGTCTTGCATGATTCAGCTGGACGTGGGGTGGTATTGGGACCTGCACTGAGGCCCCAGGGGGTAACCAGTACATGTTTCTCCAGAGGCCTGCCCATGTCACTGAAAGACTGCTTCTTCTGGGGCTGTGCCCTGGTGGGAGGGAGCAAAGGTGTGGGGGGTCTTCTATGTGGGTACTGCTAAGGCAAAGAAGTTGTCTTCATCTTGGCAGCTTGGCTTGCATGCTCCTGTTCCGCAGGCTTTCCTTGAAGAGCTGCAGTTATCAGTAAGCAGTTACTCTCCCTACCAGATCACTGGGAATATTATTTCAAATTCTATTTGGAATGAAAAATTATCTGACAGATCATCTGTATCTGTTTTTGAAAGCTAATTCATAATTACGTGTAGTTCCCCAAGCTTCCTGAGATACTGCACTTCCACTTTGAAGTGTTTAGCGTGACAAGGTTTATTATTTACAGTTATTTGAAGGTGTTTCTTATTTCTGTCCTTAGAAGCTGGAATGGAGGAGGGGGAGTATTTTTTTCAAGTAATTATGTATGAATATACATGTACTCTGTGTGTATAAGGATGCCTAAGTAACTTAATTTTTAAAAGAAATGCCCTACTTCTTGTAAGGGCTGAGTTGCAACAGCTCCCAGGTGTGAAACTCCAGCAACAAGGAGAGAGGGAGAAGGATACAAATACTTGAAGAGGCTGCAAGTTTTAATATGTTAAAATCCTTTGATACCTTTGTGCAAAATTGGGCAGAGAATAAAGACTCCCTTGAAGAGCTGATCAGCAGGACTTCTTAAGAAGGGAGGGTAGGAAAAGGAGAAGGCACTTGGAGGATCGAAGACAGAGCTCGCTCCTCTCTCCGGGAGCTTCGGTGGTACCTTTATGTGTGTTCTGGCAGAGGCTTTCATTTATGGAAATGACAGAAAAGGGCCTTTCTAGGAAAAAAAAAGATCCATCAAAGTAGGTAGGTGTGTGTATGCAAGCTATGTATTTAATGAAGCAGACTTATTGAGTAATTTCTATTTGGGAAGCAATCCTTAAATCGTTGCTTCCTGTTCAATGCAGTTTTCATTCTTAACGTCATGTTTCCTAAAATCGGGAGCAACCCTCTAATCAGCTCATCTCTCAGAAGGAGTGGCAAGAAGGATTGTTGCCAGCTGCGGTCCAGCCACAGAGGTGAAACACTGCAGGGTGTGGGATGGGGGGATGTGTGCTGTCCACGGGAGTCTGTGGCCTGACTGATGCTGGAAGAGAGAGGCTGGAGTGAGCAGAAGCTGCATAGGTACAGCACGGACTGTTCAACATCTCGGAGCTGAAGCAGTTTTCCTCTACCGATGGGAATAAACTACAGATGGAGGCTTGTAGCCCGTGTAAGCATCTGCCTTGCGTCAAGCTGACGTGGTAATCAGGGTTGCGCTACCTCTTGTCAAGGCTGGGGCTGTAATTTTCTGCACCCTGCCTTTCACCAGCCGATTCATTAGCCCTTTGCAGCATGGCTGACGGGTGGTGCGAACTCAAACAGGCCTCATCTCACCGAGCTCTCAGAGTCTTTGCCTTCTAATTTGAAAGCTTTAGCCGTCTTTATTAAAGGAGAAAAAAATTGAAAGTGACCCAAACTTCAGGTACAGAGGGCAAATATTAAAAGTAAGGTTGGTTTTTGCCTTTGAAATTCTTCGCTTCTTAGAGAATGTTGGTGAGTGATGCCCCAGAGCTGGGGAGGATGGCTCCAGAAAGAGATCCCCTCGAGTGGGTAATCAGCCCTTCACAGCAGTCTGCTGGGGATGCTGAAACAGAAATCAGCGTTTCGAGTTTTTTTTTTTTCCCATGCTGTAAAGAAGAACCTGTGGGAAGGTTCTGCCTGTGTCCTTACACAAAACCAGGATATCCAGTAATTAGTGAGAGATACCTCCAGGGCAAGCTCAAATTTTGCAACACTTCCCAAGGCAGGGAAAATGCCCTGGGCTAGGGCAGTCTTGGGAAGAAAGTGAGTCAGGAGGCTTTTTTTTTCTTTTTTTTTCTTCCTCTATAGTCTTGATCAAGTCAAAACTTAAGAAAACTTTGCAGGGACCTGACTCTTCCAGACCTTCCTATACCTGGGTGAGGCTCCTCCACCTCCTGGGGTAGACTGCTGCCTTTTGAGGCGTTTTCTCTATAACAGGCTAAACTTTTTGCACTCCTGAGCCACAGCTGAGTTTCCAATGACAGTGGGGAGCAGGAAAGCTGAGCTGACCCCAGGGCCAGTATCCCCCAAGGGAAAAAGCCGGGGGGGTGGAACCCAGCCCTTGCAGGGTGGCAAGGGCAGGGTGCTGCCTCTTACAGTGTTGTTTTATCCCCCACAGAAATACAGGTTTCTGCTCGAGAAGGGATTTAAAACCCTGGATAGCTGCCACCTGCCTTGGGCAGTGCTTCGGCACGTAGAAGAAAGTCGAGGCAGTGTTGGGTTTGGGTAGGTTAGGTGGCACGGGGGCCAGTGGCGACTTACCCGCGGCTCCTGCGTGGGGACCTGGTCCCGGGAGGGGCGGTGGGGCTGTGCTGGTGGAGGTGCCTTTGGGAAAGCCATCTGCTTGGCAGAGAGCCCAGAGGAGCCAGCACCGCCCCACCGCCCCGGGGCTGCTGGGCATGCCCAGCCCAGCCCAGCCTGCCGGGGACCCGTGGAGCTGCCATGGGACTGCCCTGCCCCTTGGCTGCGCCAGGCTGGGGTCCGGTGGCTGATGGCTACAGGATGAGATCACAGGTGTGTGGGTGGGAGGCCTGGTGGTGGGGGATTTGAGCCTTCATTGGGCCCACCGATCCCCCTGGGCGCTTCTTGATCCGTTGCAACACCATATGCTCAGGCTCCTTGGATGCACCCTATGTTGATGAGATCTCCTTGACATGAGGAGACTCCATGAGCCTCCATCATGGGCAGTAAGCCGTACGTAAGGGTCTCAAGCTCCTGACATCAGGATGCGGCACAAATACTCCCTGGCTCTTTGAGCAAAGATCCCCAGACACATCTGACTGAGACGCGGGTGCAGTGGCCCAGCTCGGCTTTCCCACTCTTGCCTTTCGTCCCCTCCACCTGGTTTCTGTGGTGCTGGGTCTCCTTCCCACCTCCCCTCTTCCCCCACAGCTCCCTCATTTTTGCATTTTGCCCCCATGCTCATGTCTTGCAGCACAAACACGCTGTAGCGCTGCCTGCTTTCCCTTGCTGGTCTCCCTGGCTGCTGCCCTTTCTCAGTGTTTTAAGCCTTGGGAGTGATTTGTAAACACGGAGTAAACTGTCTGCTTCATCCAGGTGCCCTCCAGCCTGGCTTTAACTTCTGTGCTCAGGTGAAACCCAAGTGAAACGCTCACGGCCAAGCAATGTCCAGAGAGGGTGTTCCCACCCTTGTCTTGCACAGCTTGTTGCGCACTTCTGCTCTTCCTGAAAGTTTGCCTTCCTCTTCAGCTCCCATGGCTGCTCCAGTTCTCCTCCCCACCCCTCAAATAATTTGTTTCCCTTGGATGACTACCATTCTTTCCCAGCCATCTTCAGGCTCGCTGTTTTGATTACCTTCCACAGGAGACATCTCCTGCACAAACAGCTCCTTAGCTGCCACTTGTCTGGGCTAATGGCTCACAGATCTTGATCACGAACCTGTTGTCCTCTGCACAGGCAGAAATCATGAGCACCTGAAACCATCCTCTGTGCATGCCAAGACATTAAATTCAACAGGGCTAAAATAGGGCTCAGTTTTTTCTCTTCCCAGGATCTTAATGAATAGGCAATGTCGCTCCTGTGGCACTTGCCCTCTCAAGAGCTTTCAAATCTTGGACATGGCTTCTGGAGAGCCTTGAGGAGTGCTGGCTGCAAAGGTCTCCACCATCACCTCCAGCCTCCCAAGGTGTCTGGCATGCAGGTTTCCTTTTCCCTAGGGAGGAGCAGTTTTCCTTTCCTAGACGCCTGTGTGCACCTACAGCACAAAGGAGGCGGGCTGTCCCAGGCAGCTGCAGTGCTTTTAGGCTGTTAAACTGTTCCCTTTTAGATGTCTCCTTCAAGTTGTTCTTTGCTGCAATGCCAATAAAAACGTGCTGTTGTTAGGCTTCTGCAGCATCTGAGTGAACGCCACGAGAAGGAAGCACTTGCTTCTCGGCAGCTGAAGCCCTGCATCGGGGATTTCCCTCCATCTAGTTTTGGTAGTTTCCCTTCCCGATGTGCCATCCTCTGAGGATCTCCTTGGCACATTGCTTGAAGCAGCGGAGTCCCAAGGTGGCAGGGGCTATTTATACCTCCCTAATATTTACCATGATGAAGCCCTTTCCTGGTATTAGCTGTGAGTCCCAAACCCACCAAAAGGCCACATCTCTGTAGCACCTCCCACGCCTGGCCCCACATGCTTGGAGCCCACCGCTGCCTGATTTGGGGCTGGCACCCCGCAAACCCTTTCCCTCGCAGCGGGGCTCTGTTTTGCTTCCTGACTGCTGCTCTGTCTTCAAGTGGGCAGGGATCCCTTACAGGGAATGGAAAACAGTCTCCACTCCCATGGGTGTGGGATTTTGCCTTCTATCGTGCCAGCAGCAGGCTGTCTATGGGAGTACAAATGGTGCTCAGCGCAGGCTTTAGATAATTAATACAGTATCTTTGAGCTAAGGTAGCACTTATGCCTCTGATTGATACCTATGGTGATAAAGGTACAGTCCCTGCCACAACTAGATGAAAGAAAATATCAGATCAAAACCCAGGATTTTTTGTTACCTGACTGAATATGGATCCGAAACTCTCACACTTAATCTCCCAAAACAAAACCATCCTCTTTTTGTGACCCCAGGAGAGGCCCTTAGATGCTCTCCTAGGGACTTAGATCCACCCCAGGCCTCCCTCCTCAGAGCAGCTGATGGGGACAGGAGCTCAGCTTTCCCACAGAAACATGGGGACAGAGAGGTCACATCTACCACGGCGGTCCAGGGCTTGTCCGCCAACCCCCAGGGTGGCTGTGGTGGGAGGACAGCATTTTCCCGGTGCTCCCGAAGGAGAGGAGCCCTTGCCCAGCCTGTCCCATCCCAAGGCAAAGCAAGAGCAGGGAGGAGTCGCTCCAACCCACCGTGGTTATTTTAGACTATAAAGTTGTGGGGGATTTTTTTGTTGTTGTTTAGTGAGCAGCTCACTGTGAATTTAATAGATGAGTTTTGCTATTGGTAACAACTCCCCTAACCCCCAAGCAGTTTATTTCATGTATACAAGAGCAAAAAAAGGAAAAGTAAGAACACCTCTGGGGAAAATAAGGGGTTGGGAAATGGCTGTAAGTGCAAGCACAAGATTGCCAAACCCACACGTTCAAAAAGCATGAATCAGATCTCCAGGAATCACAAGACTGGTGGTCTGAATTTCAAATACAAAATCTGGGCAGTTTTTGAAGGGTATTTCCCTCCATGTTTTCAATGCTCTAGGGAAAGCTGCATGCCCTCTGTTTGGAAGGGAGCGCTGACGGCCTGGAGTCAAAGCTTACACATGCTTATAGGAACCCTTCCTCCCTATTCTGGAGCCTGAGATGGTCATCCCACCCTCCCAGTCCCCTAAGCTTGCCTCATTGCTCTACTCTCTCCGGCCATGGGGCATCATTGCTGCTCCCTCTCATCCCTGCTGAGCTGCCTGGAGGGACAGCCAAGCCCTGGCACCCATCTTACCATGGTGGGGAACAACTGCCACTTTCACCAGAGTTGGTCTTCCCCCCGTGGATAGATGGTGAGGAAGCGGCATCTCTATTTTTGTCCCGCAGACTTCGATGAGAGGGAGCCACCACTTCGAATAGTTCAAATACGTACATAGCCTGGGCCATAAACCCGAAGTGGCACTGCCTGAGGTAGGGAGAGTTGCCTGCAATGTCTGTTTTGGAGGGACATGAATTGCTTTCCACACTATGCTAGAGCTTGCTATAAAGACAGAGCTGAAGACATTTTGTCTGAGGGTACAAATTAATACCTCCTCCCCCAAAGTCACCCAAAACCTGAGGAGGAGAGCACTGTGGCAAACTTCCCCAGTGCTAGACTAAGTCGCCCAATTTGTTGGTGCTCGAGCCCCTAGGCAGTGAGCAGCCTTCACCCACACCTCCAAATATGGATGTGCTGGCAGGAGAGGGAAGCTTCTTCCGTCTCCTGCCTCACTTCAGGGCCTCTAGATCTATAGCTGATCTAAACTGCTGTTGCCCAACTCAGCCTTGCAGAGTCAGCTTTACTGCGAGTCCTTTCTTGTCTATCCCTCTGGAGTCCCTCAGCCACTGCCAGCACCGCGATGTTGGTCCTTGACAAGCTCTTCAGTCGTGCTACAGCTGCTTGGCTACAGCTGTCCACACCGGAGGACCAGCAGGGTGACTTCTGTGGGAGAGGACTCCCAAGGGTGATTGCCTACACAGAACCATGAGATGATCTTCCCAAGCTCAAGCATGTTAATGTTGCCTCCCTGTGCTGGACCAACATCTCTTCTGCTTCAGCAGAAGCCACTCTCATCTTTGTGCATTGCCCCCTTGTCATTCTTATGTCCCAGCTCACAGTTACAGGAGGCGTACCCGTCAGGACTCATTGGTGTGAAACGCGGGGAAATCCCAGGCTGCTGTAGCTCTTCCCAAGCTCCCATCGGGTAGGCAAATTACCTGTCGCAGGGAGAGGATTCAGGAGTTAGAAGGAATTGCATGCAAATGGGAAGAGCAACAAAAGAGCCCCAGTTCTCCCAGACCTGCTGAGGCTGAAGTCTGCAGTTCGCAGTGCACCTGCTTCAGTGAAGGGTGGAGCTGCAGCCATGCAATAGGTAAAAGTCTGTCATCTTCAAAGCTGAGTATTACAGTTTGCTCCAAAGCACCTGTACCACTTACCTGTGGAAGAGTAATCCAGGTGACTCCCAACCCAGTGGGCAGGGACAGCAACCAGCGGGCAGTGGAACCACTCATGTCTAACAGGAGCAGTAGCTCTTGCAACGGTAGCTCATGAGCAGAAGCTGGTTGGCTTCCAGGCCAGGAATGACTCACAGCCAGTTTATGGTTACCTGTGAGCCGTCATGCCTGTCTCCAGGCTCCTCGGGGCCTGGTGCAGCAACATCTGCTTCCTGAGTTCGGTGGAAGGGAAAAGGTGCCTCGCTTCCTATTGATGAGCATGAATTAATCCACTCTTGCCCTAGGTTGGAGGTAATACCAATAGCATACGCACTCCCTCCTGCTGCATAACAAGCAAGTGGGAGTATCCTGGCCTGAAGGACCAGGCATATTAGCCTGACCTGTAAGTAAAGAGTCTACATCAAAGAAGAGGTGAGAATAACGCATACACGCACAGCCAGCAGCAGCGGCATGTCAAAAACGTGCCTGCTTGCCTCATTAGAGGCTCTTTATCTGGTAGATGGTCTCATTTGCCAATATAAATACACACTTGCTAGTGGGAGACAAACACAGCGTGTGTAGCACAGGAGAAGCTGAAAGAGCAAAGTGAGCCCAGCACAAGTGAAGATCCCAGGAAAAGAGCACTGTCAGAGCTCAGGAGGACAGCCATATCCCAGCCTAGTTCTTGCTTTGATTCCTCTTCTCCCAGTCTCTCTTCAACCACAGCTACCTGAAGGGGAAAGAGAAGACCAGGAAAAGTTCTTCTCAGTGCTCACTGGGGTCATACATGACCCTACTACATTGTTGGTTGGAGCAAGGTGATGAGACCTTTGGGTGCTCCCAGGCTGACTCGCTGTCGTGTAGTGTCTCCAGAGGAGGAAAGTTAGCTCTCTTCACCCTCAATCCACAGTTGGCCCTCACAACCCTCCCTTGCTTGCAAGAACAGAGCAGCCCAGGTAGGCCATGCTTCCTAGGAGATTGGCCAACACAACATGTGGGCTTCCTGGTCTCACAGCACTGGCTCCAGGGACAGAGGGCATGGAGGTCCATGACCAAGCTTTCTCTGGCTGCTCTCTGCCAGCAAGAGCTGTATCCATCTGAATGCGGCTCTAGGTCAACACAGTGAGCACCCTCCAGATCTGTATGGGTTTCCCACTCTTCCTCAGGACCAGGAGTGTACAGTGCAGAGTGCAAGGCTTAGCCTCCCAAGCTTGTTGTCCACACTGCAAGCCTGGTGAGTGAATACGACTTTTCATGCCCAGATGTTGCCTGCACCCCGGCTAGCAAGCCGTTCCCCACAGCCCCCTTGCACACTTCTCCCAACTGTCTCCCCGCTGGGAGCTGCACACAGTGGTTATTTTGGGACTCGGCATCAGCCCACAAGAGGCAAGTGAGCACTTTCGCTCATCCTAAGCTCCCCATCAAGTTCTTCAATGTGTGCAGGCTCTGGAAGAACTCTCAGGCTGTTTCTGTGAAGCAATACCTGTCTGGTTTTAGCTACATGTGCCATCAGCCTGCTGAACTCTCCTCTTTTGAAGGGGAGGGATTTCCCACCCTTCACTGTGAATTTTCACTGCTCACAAGGGTACTTTGGTCTGGGCAAGATGGCCTCAGAGGGGACGGCTCTGTTCTTGATTTCTGAATACCGCTGACTCTTCGAAAGACTGGGTTTGCTGCTGGGTCTTTGCCCTCGGAGCAGCAGCCCTTCCCCAGCTAAATTCAGCTGGGGGAATTCCACCTGTAAGACGTGCAAGTAAGGGCAAAGACACCCTCTGCTTTGTCCCTGTTGAGTTTCTGCTCCCCAAGGCCTTGCTTTCTCTGTTGGTAGTTCCTGCATGCAGCAGCAAGTCTGCTCCCCATGTGTTTCACTAAAGCCAAGATGCCCACACATTTTTTCCATTGTGAACCTGGCTACATCCCTGCCAGCTCACACAACCAGCTATTGTTAGTAATTGTTTCAGTCATCCACTGAGTCCACGCCCAAGCAGGCTTTTCAGATTTGACACATGGGAGATTCACTACTGTTGGTGTGGCTTTGGGGTACTCTGTCTCCTGCCTCCGCCTGGGAGGGTGACAGCAACGGAGATGGGCTAAATGTGGCCATTTTCATGCCCATCCTTGGGTTCCTGTCTCCCAGCCACCACTGACCCTTTTCTCGCTGTAACAGAAACTTAATGTGATACAGAAGGTCCACCAGCTTGTCCCCATGCAGGAGCCTGCATTTGCCTCCTGATGATGCTTGAAATCAGAGGTCTCTTTCTCTCCCTATCCCCACTGCCATTACCAGGTAATGCAGAGCAAATATCAGAGCTGCTTCCCCCACTGGTGATGATGCCTCCTCCTGATCGCTACTTGACATGTGGGATTTATAGTTCAATTTAAGTTTGGCACGGTTGCTACTCACCAACTGCAGCAATTAGAGACTTTGAGAAGTGCATTATGGGGCCCTGATTTTTCATATGGTCATTCTGGCTGACACTTCTCTTTATACTGCCTTTTTACATACACAGCCAAAATGCTCAGCACGTTTTCAGAAGAGGGAAAATTAAAAACCCAACCAAAAAGAGCTCAGGAAAAAAACCCAAAGTGAATTACTAAAGTTTATAAGGCTAATACTTTATAGGGCTAGTATGCACAGGCCTGGGGCCTTCAAGATAATATAATCTAATACTCGGAGATCCCCTGATGAAAGGCACTATATATGCAAAGTGTTTTATAAACATTAATTAGTTAATGTTGAAAATTTTGCCCAGGGCAAAAAAAAAAGAAAAAAACCCTACCAAAAATCCCCCTTCCCTCCCTCCCTCTAGTCCCTAACTATACAAAGTTAATGATTCTGTGTGTGCAAACTTACAGCATATTTTAATTTCTGTTTACTTCTGGGGAGATGGAAGCACTGGAAGTACTTTTCATACACATTATTCTTCTGCAAGCTTTAGTAACATGGCTGCTTCTCCTGTCGTGTGACTTAAGCTTCATGAATGACAACACCTCAACACCTACATTCTGATCTTGGCCACAGTGTTTGCAATAAAACTGCCCAAGCTCTACTAGCTCAGACCTTCATATTCTATAATCACCAACCAACCCATGTGTGAAGGTCTTTGTGATGACAGCTTTCATTCCCGATCACCTTTCCAAACCTTGGGGAATCTTGAGCACAGAGCAGCTGGTTTCAGTGCCATCACCATGACATATGTCACCACATAACTGTCCTGGTTTCAACTGTTTACACTAGTCAAGAACTTTTCAGCTTCCCATGCTCTGCCAGGTGCACAAGAAGCTGGGAGGGAATGCAGGCAGGACAGCTGATCCCAATTAGCCATCAGGGCTATTCCATACCACCTGATGTCAAGCTCAGTATAGAAACTGGGGGAGTTGGCCAGGGGAGGGAGTGATTGCTGCTTGGGGACAGGCTGGGCATTGGGTGGTGAGCAATTGCACTGTGTACCACTTGTATCACTTGTTTTGTATATTCTGCTGTTATTATTATTTTCTCTTTCTCTGCTGTCCTATTAAAACTGCCTTTATCTCAACCCACAGGTTTTAAGGTTTGTTTTTTTTTTCCCCTCCCTGATTCTCTCCCCCATTCCAATGGGGTAGGGGGAGGGTGAGCAAGCGGCTGTGTGGTGCTTGGTTGCCGATCAGGGTTAAACCACAACAGTAACGTATGCACAGAGAGCAATGGACAAAGTAATACACTGGTTAGTTATCGCGAAAGGAGAGAAACTGGGCAGTCTGAAGGATAAAGTAGACCTTGCTTTTGTAGCTGGTCGCATGCAGGATAAGGTGTTTAAAAGTAGCTGGTGTAAAATGCAATGAGTCATGTATTCAGTGATATTTCCAGCAAGAAATGTATTTCATCTCTCCTTAGTGATCCTTGCTGGGGAAGAGTTCAGCTTGCAGATAACACTGCAGGGTCTGCTTTCCTCTGAAGCCCACACCTGCACTGATCTGCTGGATGCTGTGTAGACCCCCCGGCAGAGTGAGTAGAGCCCACTTTCAGAGCACCGTGCTCACCTCCACACTTTGCAAAGCTTAGGGGCCCTTGTTGGCAATACTTTTCCCCAAAAAAACCCTTTGCATCCCCCAGAAGGCCCATTCAGACTCTACTCAGTCCAAACAAGTCTGCACCACCCATACTATACCACCACACCAGCTTACCTGGCTCTGACTTCATACCACATCCACCAGCAAAAAGCCAGCAGGCTCCTTGACCCATGGCCAGGATGGGTCACCACCTCCCACCGCTCTCCTCTCCAGCTGCGAGGGTAGCAGACACCCTGAGGTAAGCAGAGGCGCAGGCAAACCGCCTCCCTGGAAAGCTGGTGGTATCTTCTGGAGCCCCTTTCCCCCATCCATCCTGTTTAAACCCCGAACTCAAACTCACACCTGTCAGCCTGGACACTGGGGTAACTGTGCTTGGTGAGGCAGGAGAAACTTTAACAATGGAGTGGCAACCTGCTTGCAGCAGCGTGGTCTGGCCCAGCAGTGTTTTTCAGGGCTGGGTCTCCCAGGTCCCTGTGGCAGCACCTGAATGTGGGGAGCCCCTTTGCTCTGCATCTGCGACATTCTCTGCCAGCCAGGCTTCTTCATGTGCCTGCTCCTTCCCCCAGCACCCAAAGCAGCCAGCGGTGCCAGTGGACCTTTGGTGCAGGATGCTTTCCCTCCCCTCTCTTGGGCCCTGTGTGCCTCTAGGGCTGCTCTCAGCATTTTGGCTCCCCACGATGACACCCTGTGAGACGGCGCTGTGCACCGACAGCAGGACACCCAGCTAAGCATTTTCCATGTGGCTGGATCGTATCTGGAAGAGGCAGCACCAAAGGATGAGACCACTGTAAGGTACCACCATTGCCCTTAGCCTGAGACTTGGTAACTGCTATGAGCAAAGTCTTAATATAAGTCAGCCCAAATGGCCAGTGGCCATGCTGCTGGTGGCTCCCTTGTGCCTCCAGCACAGCCTTCCCTGGCACTCTTGCTTCCCCACGCTGCCATGCAAAAATCTGCACGTGCTAAAGTGCTGTCCCTGGCTCAGAACGCCTCTGACGGGTCTTTGAATGCAAACCCCACTCGCTGCCAACGCACTGAGTTTTGCTTTGGTGCTCCTACAATTTAAAACCCCCCACTGCACCGCAGGCACTCGTGGAGATGCCTCTAGCCTGGCCAGACTCCTCCAGCACTGGTGTCCCCAGGACCTCTTGCACCACTGGGGAGCAGCACTCAGTGGCCAGGCAGGTGCATGACCTGAGAATGCATCTCCTCTTTACCAGCTGGTGAAGAGGTGAGTTACTAAGCTTTAATTCTTGTCGGCACAGCACTGTGCTCAGCAGGTGAAATGATGGGGCCACGAATCTTGTGCATTCCCAAGGACCTCAGCCATAATGACAGCCCCCCCTTAGCGGCAATGACAGCTATTGATGGGGGCTTCAGAGAATCAAAGGCTGAAAAGGTTTGCCCTGGCCTAGTCCAATCGCTGCCACCTCCGGCCATAGTTACAGTTCATCTGAACATCTGAGTCTGGCAAGACGTCTCGGGGGAATTTTGCCAGTACACAAATGCGAGATCAAGCTAGCAGAGAGCAATCGCTTACACATGTATCTAATAGAGATGTACCTGAATGAGCTAAGCTATACTTTCATCTCGTGCAGTTAAGGATGTTTAATTTTAATCTTGTGTCAATGGGGAGGAAAAAAAAAATGGTATGAAGTTCTAATAAATAAATCATGCTGCCGAGTACTCAGATCAGCACATCCTTGCTAGAAGCAGTACAGAAAAAGCCGCCTTCCAGCACTGCAGACTGCGTTAAAACATCCCTTCAAACAGATGCTGTTGCAAGCCAGTGATACACCAGTGTTGTTGTGTTGACTTCAGATCACAAAGCATTTGCCATTCTGAGGGCATGCAACACTGAGGAAGAAGAAAAATGTGAAACGGTTAGCAGCTTTTGATGATCGACTTGAGAACTCTTGAAGACCTCTGATGTTCTGAAACCATCACGCATCTGCTCTCAGCCAACCTGGCTGCTTTCAGGTGCATCATGCTGGGCACCTGCCAAGGCAGCCACTGAAATCACGAGCCTGCTTGGAACTTCTAGATGGGAGACTGCGATGGAGGAAACTGTCTGCGCTGCTATTGCTGAAGTTACTGATTTTTACCTCCTCTCTTTCTAAATTACTTTGTGGCATTATTTGCTCTCAAGGAGTCAACTGGAAATTTAAAACGCAAGAGACGTCTTTTGTAGTGCAACAGGGAAAAGACTTGATTTTCCTGGGATTTCTTGAGTGCTCCGACCCTGGTTAGGCTCCCACGATAGCAACTAGCATGGGGAAATGTTGCATCTCAGTCACATGCTACCAATTTCACCAAAGCCGTCGGTCTGTACCGCAGCAGAGTATTTGCAATATGTATTAGGACGAAAGCTGTTTACCACCCACTGATGAGCTTTTATGTGTAAAACGTCCCTTTCACTCTGTGCTGAAGCAGACACTTGCTTTGATAGTTATATGAAAAAAACCTTAACTTTGCTTCAGGATATTTATAACCAAAACATGCAGAATTATTGCAACATAAAGTCTGCTTCACTGGGTCTTGCTGATATGAAAAGGGAAAAAAAGGAAGAAAAAGAAGGTTAACATAATAAAGAAAAAAAAGACAGATGAGTACACAGTTCAGATCTACAGCACTATATTGTCCCAGCAATGCCACCAATTCAATTTAAGGAAAAAGCTAATGCTATTGAAGCACTGCAAATGAACAACAGCCCTGGTCTTGCACATCACCCCTCCACAACAACCGGCACATCAAACACCTTCCCTGCTCTGTGCTGATACAGACAGGAGAAAAAGTAGTGTAAAAGTGAAATGGTTTCTCGTCCTCTGCCCTGCCCAGAGGCAAATGCCAACTCTTGCTGTTGTAAACTGTAAGGCAAGGCAATCTACGGTGTTACAGAAAGAAAACTAATACCACGCTAGCAGGCAGGCAGGCAGGCAGGCAGAATGAGACAGAGATATTTTTAATTGATGCTAGACGAACATGAATAGATGAAGCTGGCATTAAGCAGCACAGCCCTTCTCCTCGCTCTGCCAGGTACCCATTTACTCGGGCTCATAACCAAAGGCCAACATGACATCAGAAGCCCTATGGTGTTTTGCCTTTGGGCAACAGCCGGTAAAACTGGTTTCATCTGGCAGATGAGCGTGTGAGCTGAGGTAATTGGTGTGTTCTTTTCTGCCTCAGATTCCTTATCTCATCCTTAATATTCCCATAACCTCCCTTTTTTCCAGCCCTTTTGTTTCTCAACAAAAAAAATATTTACATTGAAATAATAGATCACATCGCGGGGAGACACAGGTGCCAGTAACTTCGCGAACAATGAGCAGCTCAATGACAGCTGCAGAAAAGATAAGCGGGATATGGGGGACTTTTTCTAGTGGGATGTTTCCTACTGAATGGAAGGGGTTTGAATGAACACCATTTGATAAAGGAGCCTTGCTTAAAAACAGCTGCCATTCCATTTTTCTTTCACTCCTGAGGTAGGTTTGGATTATTTTTCTGCAGTGTTTTGCAACTAAGAATGAAAAACATCTGAAAGTGATGGGAGCACAATGTGGGAGTCTGTCTTTCTGCACACCGAGGCTGGAAAGCAACCAGGGCTGCCTATTTCCAGAGCTGCATTAGCTGTGTTTTGCCCGCGCAGCCATCCCAGGTTATGCAGAGGTTGAGTGGGCTTCCTGTGGGCATCCCTCACATCAGTCCCCGCTTTGCTGGCTGAGGAGAGCAGGGTCAGTCACAGAATAAATCCTGCCAGCAAAAGCACATTTTCTAGCATATCACTGAATGTACATTTTGGGGTTTTTTTGTTGGATTAGCTATGTGGATGAGTGATGTGTGTGGATCACCTATCATAGTTGTTGACTTGGGATGGCCACAGCATGTCTACAAGGGTAGACGTGCTCAGAAAACTACCATGGGGCAGCACCACGGTCAGGCAACATGTGAGTGTGTAAGCTGGGTGGTGGGACAGACATTTCTGGCTTGTCTAAAACACATGAACATCTATGAGCTGCCCCTGGAAAGAAGTTGGAAGGCAAAAAAGATTTTCTCCTTCCTTCCAAATGTACTACTGATAAACATAAATGTAGCAGAAGGACTGGGCACAATGCCTAGCAGAGACTCGCTGGAGATAAGGTTCCTACTCTGACACGTTGGATCAAACCAGGTAAGATGCTGTCTCCGTCATCTGTAACCTAAGGAAACATGGCCTGCTTTTCAGAAACATGGTTCTTTCTACCTACAGGTCCCTCTGGAGCTGGGGGTGCTGGCAGCATGGAGTAGCTTGTGAAATCTGGCCATAGACAAACCCAGGCACTTAGTTTTAGCCTCTCACATTGGAATATTTTGAATGTTTTCTCCCTGCTCCCATGGAAATCACTGGTGAACCTTCCCACTGATGTTGAGCTGGATGCCAAGACTGTCAACCCTGGCCTATATTAACAGGGAGAAGAAAATGCAGAACATAAGATAGAAAAGGGAGCATTTAACCTGCTGAACAAGGCTAAAACACAAATCTAGTGGTTATGTTAAACAGTCCAGATGAAATTATCCAAATGTACAGGATTATAGGAGAAGAAAGAAAACAGACAACTGGAAAGAGATGATGAAAAATGGGTTAAGGGAGGAGGAAGATATAAAAGGTGGGAAAATCCACTCTGGGATGAGGGAGAGGCCAAAGAAGATGTGAAAACAGGCAACAAGTGGAGGAACGTTGGTGTGAAACACAGGAGGTGCTGGCTGCAGGGACAGACACACAGGCTTTGACATCAGGGGCTGAACCCCACTGGTGATGCAAAGAGACTCCCCCAAGCAGTACTGACTCTTCCAGAGAGGCTGGAAAATGAGCTGTTTCTGGTCTCTGTGGAAAAAACAGAGGGGTAATGGGGAAGGGAAGGAATGGAGGGGGGGTGTCCCCTTGTCCTGCCCACCCTGCTGGATGTGCCCCAGGGACCAAGCCCGGGCAGGTCCTGCAGGAGCCCCTGTTTTTTCCTGAGGTCCTTCCTGCAGGACCGAGGAGCACAGGGCAGGGGTGTGGGGCACGATGCGCAGGGCAGACCCACATCACTCCTCCACCGCGTCCCCCCCTGCCCCAACACACACGTACGCCCCTCTTTACACCACCCTGCTGCTCCCAGCCTGTGAGCCAGCAGTGGCGGGGGGGTACCTGTGGCCCGCTGGGGCGATCTCAAACACCAGAGGGTACCCAAGGGGCTGCATCACTGCTGTGGTGTGCCACTGCTACACCCCTACACAGCACATAGATATTTGGGAGCCGGGGGCTTGGGAAGATGCTGAGCTAACCCGGGAAGGTGGGTCTCCCCACAGACCCAGCCCCGTCACTGCTGGGCAGCTCAGTGACGGCGCACAGATTGCTCCTTGGCCACCAGGTTTTAAACCAGGTTCATGAATATGCAGGTGGGAGCACAGTTTTGACCTCTCCTCCTGTTCCTGTCCTCTCTCCTGTGCTTGGAAATTTTTGGCCAGGGTCTCGGCAGCAGAGCAACATGCTCCCCCTCTGCTTCCCCCTCCCTTTGGTGGAATACTTGCCAGCGCGCCGCTTTGGCAGGGAGACAAATACCTCAGGTTTAGAAAACACATTCTGGACTTTTAAGAACAGTGAAATGAGGCAGCTGCCCACTGTAGGCAATTTAGCTTAATGTGATACCAAATTCAGCTCTTTAATACACCCAGATGCTCCAGCAGTGAGTGTATTAAAAAAGATTCTTCAATAAATAATGGAGATGTGAATAGGGTTTTTTTTGTTTGTTTG
>VZTL01078445.1:0-15045 GCA_013400535.1 Scopus umbretta
TTTTATATATATATATAAAAGCAAACAGCTATATTATCAGAAGAGCAATGCAGCTGTATTTGAAACATTTAACTACTTTAACAATCTGCAATGAATATGTATCAGCACCAGCTCACCAGTTCCATGGAACCTACTGGTTCCACATAGTGGTCACCAGAAAATTAGCCGTGGCAAAATGCTGCTCAGTAACTGCCTGAAACACAGTGGTTTTCTGCTATGGTTTTAAAACTGTAAAACTGTTTAAAGTCTAAAATTCAGGAAGACACAGGAGAGTTCAGTTTCAGACCTTCCCAGAGAAATGAAAAGACTGAATTGACACTGCTGTTAACCATAATAAAAACCTTTAACCTTCATTTATTCCCTTTTTATCAGATAATAATAATGCCATTGCAGCAAATACAAATTCTTCAAATTCCCTCTATTGAAGAAAGATGATTCTCACATTACTAGTTTTCTGCAAATGGAAGGTAGATTTTCCAGTTACTTAGTATAACAAAGATCTAGTGTATTCAGATTTCTGCCTCAAAAAATCACAGTTGTCTGGCAGTTACCCTCACATATATATAGTTACACCTGTTTGGAAATCAGTTTCTTTGAGTGGAGTGCTGTGGCCTGAAGGAGAATCACGTTTAGCCCAAGCCAGAAAAAAGAAAAGGAAAGTCACTACCATTAAGTTATTTGCATCTATCCTTGTTGGCGTGAGAAGTACGCTGGAATGGAACTTAACCACTTTTGCACACAAGGAAATACATAACCTGAGACACAGAGGGCTGCCTCAACAACTGGAAGCATAGTTTCATGGCTGCAGCAAATAGCGACTGTAAAGGTACATGAAACAAAATCTCTTTGTCTAAACTACCTTGCTGATTGCTGTAATTGCAGTGAGCAAGCACAGCTCATAATGTGTTACACCAGTGCAAGGTTGCTGCAATTACCAAATTCTTCATTACGACTCCCTAAATCTACTGGTAAGTAGCGCACAGGCCAGGAGGATTAAAGCCACTTTAAGGAATCTCATTGTGATCATCTTAACTTCATGCATAGACTCTGATAGTTTTCAATAAAAGCTGTAACTGAAAAAATATAAAGGGTGTTGTTTATCTTCTACTTAACAGTTCCCCTGCACCATGGCTTCTCATCATCAGTACCTCTGACTGCAAGACAAAGTGCAAAGAAGAAATAACAGAAAAATAAAAACACAGTTAATTTTAAAAAATGGGGTGTTTTCATGCATCTCATTGGATAAATTTTAAAAGCAATGTACAAGTTAGAAAATTCCAGTGCTTCTTGGAAACATTTTTCATCTCCTGTCCCTAAGAAATGCTCCAGCACTAAATTCTCAATCCAAAGATATTTCACCAACTTTGCTAACTTTGCTACACTCAAGACTAAAGCTCTCCTAATTAATGGTGACTGTTCAACATAAAGCTAACAGCACTCAGACAAATTTCAGCAACATTCACAAGGTTAAACATGCATATGTTATAGTATCATAGTATGTGGTCTTTCCTGAGGGAGGAAATAGAGATGACTAGATTCTGACCTTTCCACACAGAAGAAACGTAAACCACAAGTGAGTTTATGGATCCATCCTGCACAGAGACCAACATGATCAGCTGGTATCTGTCCACAAGCCCCAAGATAAATTTAGCTATTAGACTCCAATCTTTTCAAAATCTCACTGTCAGGACACCACACCATGGCTTGTCTACCTGCCAAATCTTTCTCCTGTAACTTCTTCATCTCTTACCATGTTCCCCACAACACCTACGTAGAACCCCTTCCTACTGAATGTCTTTTCCCAAGAGGATCCCGCTCTTATCTCATGATCCCTCACTACAAAACAGAAAAAAAATCCCAGTTGATTCCTGGTTTATTTCTTAACCAGAAAGGAAACCCATCTCTTTGAATGAACTGAATAAATAAGAAGAATGCTTTATTTGTGCACCCTTACATTACAAACAACAACTGGGAGGAAGAGGGGAAACATATTCTTTTCTTTTTGAACTTTGCTGGAAACCTCTATCACTGACACTGAATATTGCTGTCTTTCAATGGTAAATGATAGGAGAACCCAGCAGTCTAAGTCTTTTAACTAGAAATTAAATAATATGCTCCAGTGATTCCTCTCAGAAATAATGACCTAGTTCTGCTATCTACACTATGGCAGCTCTTTTTCCTTTCAAGACTGAAATTACCTTTGCACAAAGATTACTGTGACAGCCAAATGATTGTTTGTCAGCTTCAGAGCCAGGCAGAAAGCCTGAATGAAAAATAGATCTATTAAATCAAAAAGAGTCATAAGCAACTCTTCATAGGAATCACTTCCTGCTGACACACTACCCAAAAATTAACTATGCCCCTGAACTTCAAAATGAGTGCTCTACTTGCTCATAGGTGATCACAATGAAGTACAAAGGAAATTAAAACAGGGAGACCCAAGAGAGCTGCCATGTTAGCTCTCATTTCCCATTTGCCAATAGGGAGGACTTTCATTTCACTCACACATGGTCTTAATTGGTGAAACTATAAAAAAGCTATAGAAAACTATAGAAACTGTTGTCTATAGAAGAAGAAGCAATTTGTTTTTTTCTATTTTTTATAGTTCTTTTAAATTTTAACATGTCATTTTACCCCAAGTTTGCAGTGTGTTTGTTCCTTCCTTTCCCTGTGATTGTTACTGTTCACATTACAGTACCCATCAGGAGTTCTGCCCAGTACTAAAGTGGTATTGCTGCTTTGCAATCTGGTATTGAAAAGCAAGTACAAGGCAATAACAGTTACAGTACATTTTCTGCCCCAGAGGTTTTATTTTGCTCCAGGTAATTGCTCCAAGTTATAAATAGGATATCGTAAGCATATAATACAGCAATTGTGTTGTCTCCATTTTGCCTATGGTGATCTAAGGCGCAACAAGACACAGGCTTTTCCTCCCTTCCTGTTCCTCCCTGTGGCACGTCTCCTAGTTACACATGGAGATATGCAGAAATCAGCAGTTTACCCTCTGCAAGAAGTGGCAGGAACCTGAGGACAATCATTTGCCAGATCAAAAAGACGTTTTCAGCATAGCTAAGAATGAGACTCATGTCACCTGAGCCACAGTTCTGTGCCATTGGCAAGTGCCAAATGTCCTGTTCATAAACAAATGTCCACAAGTGTTTTGAAATACAAACGCTAATTCAGGAATAAGCACTTATATCAACACAGGTTTTCAAATGTAATAGATTGAATGAGTATTTTACAGAAACACAATGAGAAAAATGAGATGGTGTTCCATCTCATTCTAGTATTCCAATTTCTATATTATGCTAACTGTTAGATCTGGAGAAAAAGGATGAGGAAAAGTATGCATCCACAAAGTGCAAAAATGCCCCAACCACCTTTGCATGCTCCATGAAGAAAAACAGACTTTTCTTTGTCATTTATATTGAAAAAAACATAAGAGGACCTTAGTATCATGACAGAGAGCTAACTAGATGAAGAAAAGTCTGCATTTTCATAGGCTACCATATATTCTTTGAATGGCTTTGGCCTATTATCACATCAACCCTTTAGAGTTCTTCAGAATACAAACTGGAATGAGCTGGTTTTGTAAGTGCAGAAGCTATACTGTACCGGAACTGCACTGTGGCACATTGGCTGCCCATGAGCAAACTTTTCTTTAGCCATGGGAATAGTATTTGATACTTAAAATAGGAATACAATTATCATTATTACTTTGATTCCAAAGGTTTTATAATTGTTGACTCTCAGACAAAGAGCTCTTCTTCCCTGGTGGATAATATATTTCACTTAAAATTTCCTGATAGTGCTAAGTGATAAGTAGCTCCACTTCCTGGCCCATATTTTATTTTAATAAGTAAATTCTTATTATCAAAATCCTAATAGGCCATTTTGATATTATCCAAGCTCTGGAGACATTCCACAAATCCAGCACTGCTAGGAAAGCCTGTATAATTTTTTATAAAAACTTATTACCCAAAAGTTTAAACTACCCCTCAACCCATCAGCTGTGTGTGGCTAACTGACATCCAGTTACAGGACAAGTGCAAATATCCAGTCATGCATGAATGAATGACTGATAAATATATAACCAACAGCATACTTGCCTACCCAGTCCTTCTTTCTTCTACATGCTCTGAGTTAATATTTGCAAAGCAGCTTAAGAAAACATCTCAAAGATGGAAGGGACAAAAAGTGAAATAATGAAGTCAAATTTTTTTTATTTACTCCCATATATTGGTCTTTCAGAGCAGTAATATATTTTGCTGAGAATGAGAAATCTGTAAACAAGGACAGACAGACAATTTGTTAAGAAGTCAAATTCTCCTTCTGCATTCTCCATCTTCCAAATTCATCAATACCAATAAATGGTATATTCTTAACAAGAAATTGCTTGTGACAAAGCAGAGAGATTGAGAAACTGCATAGCCGTTCCAACAGCTACACCATGAGCGCTTCTGTCATGAACACTGACATCAGTGGCAACAAAGCAGAAGATGTCTGCTCTGAACAATTTAGAAAAAAGGTAAATAAAGGAAGTGTATCCTAGCAAGGTGCTACCACAAAAAGTCCCAAGCAAATATTTATGAACATAAATATCTGATGAGTTCCTATCCTTTCATTCTGCATAGTGGAAAAATAAAAGTGAAAGTAAGCAAATGTAACATCTCTTAAACTGACCATCCATGCAGGGGCAAAACTACACTTTTGTGCATAACAGATTTATTTTTAAATTGCTGTGGTCAGAGTTCCAAATACAGATACAAATGCTGCACAAGTAGCTCTTTGTCCTTGTATTAAGTTCCTGCCAGTGAGGAAGTATGAAGTTTCTGCAGGGAACTCTTAGTTTTGTAGTCAGGATCCCCACACCAGGGCATCTTTATCCCTCAATGTCTTACTACCACACGTGTAAAAAGGAACTAAATGCTTCTTCAGCCCAATGTATTCAGATTTGTGGTGAGTGCATTAAAACAAAAGAAATCTAGCAGTTCAGATGAGCTACTCCAAATGATGGATCCTTAAATTATGCAAAACTGATGGGAGGAGGGCACCCAAATCGAGGCTGGTACTGCTGGTTCTGTTCCCAGCTGGCACTAAGAGGTGGAAGTTTCACAAACAAGCATTTTGCCAGAAAATTTAGCCAAGTACAGCTCACTGAACCTTTTCCAGCCTCAGAGTGCTATGATAAGTAGAAAGGACCATGATGTTCTGTTCAGTCATACTAAATTAACTAATTTGCCATACTCCCAGCTGACATGCCAAGTCTCACACTACGCTTAAGTATCTATGAAGAGGAAGATCCCATGTAGCTCTTGTGTTGGCTTGGTATTCAAACCATTCCTTCTTCCAAATTCAGGGAAATCACAGAAAAGTGAGCTATCTTGGACTGCAAGGAAACAACCTCTTTGTTTTAAGCATGATTTCATAAAGCAGGTAGTTTTCAGCTAATCGACTCTTAAATGCCTCTTGAGATGATAATTCCATAATGTCATAATGGAATTGCATCTAGAACTGATATCCAACCTTAAACTCCATCAGAGAAAATCAGTTTCTTCCTGCCCAGCTCTTAAATGATACTCTGAATAGCTGATTACTGTTACCTTTAGTAGTGACCTGCTGCATACTTGAAACCATTTCTCTTCCCTCTTTGCTTCCTTTTCACTAGGTTAGACTGTGTCTCTTGCATCATGTTTCATAAAATTACCATTTTTGGTTCCTGATTGTTCTCCTGGGCATACTCTAATCTCTCTATCTCCTTTTCAACAGTGGTGCCAAGAAGTCACACAACTTCAGGTGACGCTTCACAAACACCAAGCCCAAGAATTCTCCTTCAGATTTTAAACACTTTTGTTCATACTACCCAAATCAGCATTTTTCTTTTCACAACTACATGACATCAGTTTGTCTTTATGTACAGTCCACCATAAAAGCCTGATCCTTTCCTCCATTTAAACAAGATATTATGCAATCTGTACACATACACATGCATCATGAGCCACTGAGTGATTGTCACTGCTTTGCCAGTCAGTCCCATGGCATTTTGTCTTTTCCGTCATTGCTACAATGCAATTTCCAAGTTCAAAAAAAAAAAACAAAAAAACAACTGACTCATCAGTAGCAATGAACAAACACAGCTATGAGGCAGCTCTATACAACAAGGCAATGCAAGAGTCAGCAAGGCAAAGCCATAGATGATTTCAAGTAGTGTTGGCAATAGTCCTGCTTGGAGCAGAAGGTAGGATCGGTGACCTATTAGAGGTCCTTTCCAATCTATGTTTTTAAGGGTCCTTTATACAATGATTAAAGGCAATTAACAGTTTGGAGAATGGGATCTAAGCATAGGCAATTCTTAACTACAAATTCACCAATACTTGGGAAGAGTAAAGCAATCTGCCATTTTAGCAGATCTGCACTGAGAAATATCATTCACAAATTCCCTATATTTATTGTAATGACTTTCTTTTAAAAATAAAAAATACAAGATTATTTTTAATTCTTCTTATCTAGATTTTATTCTTGCACATTTGTGTCAAGCCCTATTGTTGTGGTTTAACCCTGANTTTGATTAAAATCAGGACAGCGATACACTATATTTTTCAGCACAGATCAGATGTGATAGCTAAAATGACAGTCTCCTTCACTGATAGCTGAAGTTTCCTTAACTAGCCCCAGTTGGTTTTAACATATTTGTAGTTAAGAATTTTTTCCTTTGGCAGACCCTTCCGAGCCTGACCACAGCTGGAGCTCTAGGCTTTTTCTTTCTTCTAACACTAACTTAGGCCTACTGTGAATCCTGTCCTATCTCTAGATGTGAGCTAAGCCTTAGCACAAGGTCTCCAGTCATGGCCAGGATAGAAAAGTTCTCAGGAGACAGCTACTTTTGCAGCCCACCTCTTCCCTTGGCAGACCCTTTGCTGCCTCACTCCAACTCAAACTCTAGCAGCCTTTCTCATAACACTCACCTAAACTTTTCTTAAAACTGTTCATTATGAGTATTCATTGTACAAAGGAAACATGGAAATATTTGTGGGAAGGGACCTCTAGAGGTCACCTGGTCCTAAATCTAAATCTTTCCAATTTGTGGCTTTTGCCTGCATTTTAAATCTATACAGTCACTGTAATTTGGCACTTGACAGATTATTAACAATATTTATGTTTTTTTCCCCCAGAGAAATGATTGGTGCTCGGGACTCTCCTACAGTGTGCCACACAGTCTAAATCCTTTAATCCTAAATTAAGCACTTCTGCTTTGACCTCTGAAACAGTGTAGACAGGAACTAATTATCTTTTCTTTAATCAATATTACTTTTTTTCCCTGTTGTGAATTGAATGCAGAACAAAGACCTATCAGCACACATTCCATGCAGGTCATAGAGCAAGAAGTATTGATCAAAAGGAAGACAGTTATTTCTGCTTTGCATGCATTGTACAAAGAAAGCAAAAGAGGCCTGACTCACTTAAGGTAAGCAAACCCAGTGATTTCCTGCCAGTGCTTTCACAAGGGGCTCCCCAAAACCTCATCATTCTACTTATGATCTTAGCCCAGGATATTTGCTTCCACAAAAAAAAGAGAACCTATCATAACACAATTAAATATTTTTTAGTATTTAAACAAGATTGGCTCCCTGCTTTTTGGAAGTGTATCCAAAGAAAAAAGCCCACAATAAATAACCCTGAGCAGAATCATTCGTAAATGTGATCCTGACAAACATAATCAGCACATTACTGGAAGGGCAGAGTTTGTTTGAAATGGGGGATAAAGAACTCTTACATGGAATTGTGTATACAGGATGACTATGCATTTTTCTAGAAGAAAGTGAAATCTTCTAAGACAGAAAAACTAACCCCAATTTCACCTTCACATTATTGCTGAAATGCAGTCAGAACTATCTCGATGCCTTAGACCAAAGTAGCTCATGACTTATACAATGGACAAATGGGTCAACATCCCTCCCAAACATATCCTAATGATAGCTTACAGTCTAGGCCTCCCCGGTTCACCACGGCATTTACAGTTTATAACTCCTCAGTAGGTGCACACCTTACTGGCTTTATCAGGGAAATGAATATTCCACCCTACATCAAAGACCTATATTCCAGACTTTTGAAATATGCTGAAAGCTCCACTTACCAGGATTAGCCATTTTGATGACTTTTACTTGCATGCAACATTGACATATGCCTGCAAAAATTTAAGTAGTTCTTAAGCAAATTAATTTGGATATCACATCATTCTTCAGTTACCAAGGGGCAGAGAAAGCATGGTGTAAAATACTGCATTACAACCTCAGGCAGTCTTTTAGTATTCTCACAGGATCATCCTATCTCAAACAGTTTTCTAGTTAAAGAAAACTCAATCAAATTTGTAATATTGCTGAAAATAACAGCTCACCAATATGCATGTGTGTATCACCCTTCAGTTAACTTAGTTTTACAGAAACAAGAAAATGCTCAGATTACTCCAATAATGTATACCCAAACTTACTTAAGGTAGGTGGATATTTATAAATCCAGTTCAAAAATGTATTTCTCACCAAACTTAAAAAGTAAATGCAAGCAGAAAAAAAGTTGATGTGCTTCCTTATATTTAGATTCATTAACATTTTAAAATTATGATTAAAGTTTCTTGAAAGACAATGGGGAAGATGCATACAGTTCCTGTGTATGAAAAACCTTCCCTGACACAACTTGAGGCCATTTCATCTTGTCCTATTGCTAGTTACGTGAGAGAAGATACCAACACCCACCAGAGTGATAAGGCCTTCCCTTAGCCTCCTTTTCTCCAGACTGAACAGTCCCAGTTCACTCAGCTGCTCCTCATAGGACTTATTTTCCAGACCCTTCACCAGCTTCGTTGCCCTTCCCTGGACATGCTCCAGCACCTCAATATCCTTCTTGCAGTGAGGGGCCCAAAACCGAACACAGTATTCAAGGTGTGGCCTCACCAGTGCTGCATACAGGGGCACAATCACTTCCCTAGTCCTGCTGGCCACACTGTTCCTGATACAAGCCAGGAGGCTGTTGGCCTTCTTGGCCACCTGGGCACACTGCTGGCTCATATTCAGCCAGCCGTCAACCAGCCCCCCCAGATCCTTTTCTGCTGGGCAGCTTTGCAGCCACTCTTCCCCAAGCCTGTAGCGCTGCATGGGGTTGTTGTGAGCCAAGTGCAGGACCTGGCACCCATTATGCCTCACAACAGTAAAATCACAGTGGTAGAATCACAGAGAAAAAGAAGGTTCAAAAGGACATTGTGGGTCTCCTCCTCACTGTGCATCAAGGCAGGATCAGCTATCTGTGTCCATTTTGGAGAAATCTTCTTCAAGCCATTCTTAAAAAGACAATGATAGTAATACCAGCTCCCACAACAATCTTGTGCAGTCCTCCATTTTTCATGCTGCCAGAAAGTGTTTCCTATGGCTAACTTTAACCCTTTTTTTTTAATAACTTCTAAGCTTATTAGTTTTTGTCCACTTCACCATCTTCTAAGCTCATTACTTTTGCCCTTCTCATCAGTCACAGAGAATAGATTACTCCCCTCCTCTCTATAACAAACCTTTATATATTTGAAAACTGCAATCTAATGCCATTCTTATAGTGTTGCTGTGTACAAAATTATACTTTTTCTAATACTCTTCTTCTTTGTAGGTATATGAAGTCTAACCAGAAATAAAGGACAGTTTCCATCACCTTGCTGGCTATATGCTGAAGTTGTTCTCCATACTAACACCAACCTGGGTAATTATAAACTCTTTGTGTTAGAAAATCTTACAATTTCATACATATATTTCACAACAATTGACCTAACAAAATAGGGGTGGAAGGAGATTCAAGAGGTTATCTAATTCCCCCTTTCCCCAGGAGATCATATTTGGTTAAAATTTAATCAGTGTTCTTACTATTTCTCTGTATAACAGAGTGGGAGTTAATTACTCCAACATATTTTCCACATAGCAGGCTTTATTTATGTTGTCTACTACCAGAATCAGTACTGTTGACATGATCTAAAGTGCTGCACAGGTGGAAGTATTCACAATGAACAAGTTCACCGGGTTCAAAAAACTCCAAGTGCTAGGTTGCATATTCTTGAGTGCCATCTACTGGTACTTAAGCTATTTAGACACTGTCTTAGAGCTAACCGAGCCGGTCCGAGGCTGACTGCACTGAGCAAATAATAACATAGGTTGCTTTCCCTGTTGACCTCAGTGACAGTGTTTAATATCCTGTAATCACAGACAATATCAGAGGGTCTTCTGGGCAATAAGTGGGTGAGTTGCCACAAACTAGAGACTACAGCCATACAAAAAAAATTGCATTTCTAATGTGTTCTGGTGTCAATTCTGATGAAAACAACAGAGAAAAATGCTTAGTTTCACCACACAATAATATGATTCCAGTTAATTTTAACAAAGGTTTATTACTATACTATAAATTTTACACTACTTTTTACCTTGCACAAGTTTTATAGAATCTCAGAGGCCCTGAACAACAGGGTTTTATAGACATGCCTGCTTATACGTCTCCACACTAAGCATAACAAACAAAATTTAATATTACCTTAGAACGATATTTTTTAACATACAAAAAGCATGTACTCTAACAGTTAACAGCACATCCAACCAACATATAGCTCATCAGCCCCTAGTTCTCTATTCCTTAGCGCTCCTCTGTTCACTAGGAAGAACTCTAGTTAACAGGCTACCTTGGTCCTTTAAGACTCCAGCTTGGACAGCCCAGTATCTATTTACGGTTGGGTTAAATGGAGGCAGCTTTTGGTGCAAGACTGAAGAGAAATGCAAACTCATCTTTGGATTCGTATCAAGACATTCAGCTAGCCACTTTGCTTCTGCAGCCACAGGGTCAACAGAACCCTAAAAATATATAAGTTGAAAAGAAAAATACTAGCCTGTATTATAGGACACAATGATGAAAAAACAGTGGTTTTTTTTCTGTGGGTCTCAAAACAAAAGTGTTTTAACCTTGACCATATAAGCCTGTAAAAATGTCCTAATTTCTTCTTCTCAGTATCATCAGAGAGAGTGCTGGCTCCCTTCCTAATCCTTCTGCTACACTGTGTAGAGAGAAAAATCACCTGGGGTTTTATGCTGCAGATCACAAACTTTGCTACAGCACAATCAAGGAACAAGATATGCTATTTGACCAACCCGCAATTAAATCTGAATCTAAACTATTGATAATTTATTTCCTTAACAGCAATTAAGACGTGATGCAACTCATTCACAACATGACTTTAACAGGTAAACCACCCTGCCTGACTCTCCCAACACTCAACTCTGGCCCAGTATCACAGAGCCTGAAGCACTACAGCTGCATCTTCATGTCTGTTTTGGCTTGGAGCAGGGGTGCAGTTTCAAAGCAAACCCCCCACTGTCTCCAAATGCCAGGCCGGACCATAAAACATTCTTGGTGCATACACAGTACCTTCCTCTCAGAGGAAGCAAAACCAGAATTTCCACTTGATGTGCATATCAAATGTGTTCCAATCCCTTGTTAGCCTCTTGAAGGTTTCTGGCACTTCACCCTTCTCCCAAGCAGTGCCAGTCTCTGTATGCTTCATTTCCCCTAGGAAATCATTAAGGTATAAGCCTACAAGGTTTTGTGTGGAGACATCAGGCACATGCCAACAACCAGGAAGGGTCAAAGACATAAAAGACCTGGGATGATATGGTCAAAAAAACCTTGGCTGCACAAAGCTGATGGTGGACAAGTGTGACCAAGTAGGTAACATGTGAAGGGAAGTCCCAGTAGCTACAAAGACACTTATGGTTGGTGGAGAAAAACTGGGAATCTATCCTTTTTCCATACATTTACCGCACTGGCAAGTGGCATTCACATTTGACATGTTTGTGGATGCTCAGCATGCCTCTCCACCGCATCCATGAAGAACCAGATGACATCCTGTAAAAGTGTCGCTCAGGAACACAAACCATAGGCAGAATGCTGAGCATGCAGATGTTGAAGGCATTGCTCCTTGCTGTTTCAAGACAAATGAAAAAGCAAGCTCATCTGCTCCTCGCAGAGGTTGCACAGAGAACCACAGGGACTCCCAGGGCAGAGGATTTGGTGAATCTGGTCCATAACACAGTGCCTGTCTTCCTTCTCACAGTCAGACAACCACAGAAACTTCCAGGTGCAGTGTGGTAAAGATGGCAAAATGAGACACAGGCTCCTTTGTTGTGTCAAAAGCACAGGCACTTACACTGCAAGGAGGCACTTGAACACTGCAAATGTTACTGTCCCTGATTCTGTGTGCAAGGTTTTATATGGATAATGGTAGCAAGGGGTAAGGCATGACACTGTCTGTGTGAGACAGGACAGTGTGACATTCCTTAAAGCAACCCACTTAAGGGAACAGCAAGCAATCAATCAAAAATATATGGGGTAAGTTCCATTTGGACAACCTCAAACCACACCTGAAATGGTAATAGATGATCAAGGAAAATAGACTACGTCTGATTCAAATTAAAAAGCCCAAAACACATTCTGAGTGGATATAAGGTCTCTAGCATCACCTGCTTCAACCTACAGACTCATTCCTATTGATTTCTAAGGCCAACACAGCTAGCAAAATCAGAGTAACCTCTCTGACTGCCCAAGGAAGTAAGGCAGACAGACCCCCTGTGGAGAGACCTGTAGCATGTACTTGGCACAGACCTGTCTGGACAGGTTTCATCTTTGAGGTAAACAGGGATTGATTAAAAAATGTTCACAAGGAAAAGACCATTGTGCATGCTCTAGATGACAAAGCACTTGCAGGAAGACAATTGCATCAGATGCAGACACTACTTCAGCTTTGGTGTTATAGGAGCATCCTCCAAACAGCTGATTTCAAGCAGACTGGTTGTACCCATCTATGAGGTAGTCTTATGCAAGGCACACCATGGGAAGAATGAAGGAGGAAGTAGTTGCCTTATGCTGCTGCACTAGAACAGCTCCCCAGCAACCAGTCTTACAAAATCTGCAGTCGAAGGGAATTTAACACTCAATCAGCCCAACAGAGGGAAGAGGCTGTCAAGCGACATAACTGAAAATTAATTAAATTAAGAGTTCTTAAAAGACAGACAATTAATTTATACACCATTTGCAAGGCACATCTTAAAAATTTACAGTGTAAGTAATTTTAAAACCTGTCACAAAAGTGAAACTTATCTCTACTAAGAATATTAGAGCATCTTTTCTTCCCCACCTGCTAGTGAGGACTTTTCCCTGTGATTAGAAGTCATGTCAAGTGACAGCTATGTAGATAAAAAAACAGATAGGTCCCCCTTATTACATCATCAACAATGGCACCTCACTTTATTATAGTATACATAAGACCCTGAGCATTTGCTGTTATTTGATTTGGGGATCAAGAAAAGCTACTGAGAGAGACCTACGTGTAAGGCATCCTTAGTTTTCTTTGTCTTTTGAGGCTGGTAGTTAAAAGTATTCCAACCTCATTCAGGCTTTCCCTCCCAGAAATACTCTGCCAAGAACTCAGCCATGGGCCTTAAAAATTAAAGGACTTGTCATTATTGTACCTATAACATAAATGAATCATTTAATCTGTGATATAATTTAACAGTCAGTGCATTCTTCATTTAGCACTTCCATGTTCCAGCTTTTAGTATGAGCTTCCTCATTTTGTTATGTGCTGTTTAGTACACAAAAATAAAATGCTTTACTCAGTGCCTTGTCTTAAATTCTTCATTGAGTTCCTGCTTTTCTCTTTCACACTTGAGTCAAAGCTTCCTACCAACACACCCTCTAAAATTCTGAGTCATCATTATGATTCCAGTTGATTTTGCAAATAAGTCTGGTTTAATTGCAGATTAAGTTATGATCTAAAGTGCAACACCTTTAAATGCCAGGCTGTTCAAAAAGCTACATTTTACAGTATCAGTTAATCTGCAACAGAATGTAAATCTCAAAATCATGACAAGTACTTAAATTTCTTGACTTCAAATAAGTCCCAGAATTATTAAATAGTAGTGGTCAAACCAACCACTTGAATTCAAAATTGCTTTAACTTTAAACAGAAGGAGTTTTGTAAGCGTTGTGGTTGCAGTACAGAGACTTCACTGCATGTTAGTATTCAGTGTACTCTTCATGTCTGAAATAAAACAAAGCCTCTTATTAGTCACTATCACGTCCAAACTTTCTGATAAGTTTTGTGTCTCATACACAAAAAGGAATACACAATTCAGTAACACAGGTAGAAAAAAAACCCCACAACTGTACACTTTTCTACATTGCCAAATAAACAGCTACTATGTAAGAACATATTTAATATTTAAACACTAAAAGGTTTATTTTCCTAAATAATTGAGTAACCCAAGAGTAAATAGTTAATGATAGAAGTGCACATTTACCACAGAATGTGAGGAATTTCTAAACAGATAAATGTTGAGATGTTTTTCCTATGCCCTGTACCCTTGTCCCAAGCATTGGTGTACACAGGGAGAAGCACAAATTACCAAATCACAGCAGTAACAAGTGAGCTTTGTTGTGTGCAGAAACACATCTTACAAAAGAGAGCTCCATCATATTATGGTGGAGTAGTCAAGAGACATTCACAAAAACTTTTGAAGATTCAAAAACATTAACTCTAATGCAACAAGTGCTCCATATAGGATAAAGACGCAGAGCCTAATCCTCACCTCTGACAACTTTTAAACACATTAATGTTTCTAAGTCAGTGGAGCTATTCCCTATATAATTAGATGAGATTAGAGCCAATCACAGTGTAATACAAAAATATACTTGTGCCGTATTTTTTCAACTCAAGGCCAACAGTTTCATTCTTGCTTCAGTATTTGCTTTAGTTCTGACTAACAGAAGTGGTGTGGTTTAGCCCCAGCCAGCAACNGAAGAGAAGTGGCAAATTGTCAAAGATGGACTCTAAAAAGGAGCATACTTCCACTTGGCTAGGGACCTACCTGCTTTTCATTGCTTTGGAAATCTCCTCTTTTGGAAATTTAGTTGTAGAAGTAATGCTTTCACAATTTAAAAAAAAAAAAAAAAAAAAAAAAAAAAAAAAACCAA
>VZTL01078452.1:3683-20930 GCA_013400535.1 Scopus umbretta
CCAAGCTAAGATTGTTGTGAGTTAGTAGTAATCTGACTTACTATTTAGGGCAGATTCAAGGTTTAAACACTATGCTCTTTTGTTTTTATCATTTAAGAGTTGTTTAACCTTGTAAATCTGGCTAATATTCCTATAAATGAGACAGTGGAGAATGAGTGATCCTATTAGCCACAAAGGTATATCCATAAAGCATACCTGCTTCCTCTGTTCTTCATCCTAGTTTTAGCTTAGTATCTTCCTTAGATACTTTTATATATCAGCCTTCAAAGAACGTGGAATAAGATAATTAAATGTTTAAAAAAATCCACATTGCAGTCTTTTCTTCAAAAGAGCTTTGTGTCCACAAAAGGTTAGCTAG
Organism: Scopus umbretta; assembly: GCA_013400535.1. Classification (NCBI taxonomy): domain Eukaryota; kingdom Metazoa; phylum Chordata; class Aves; order Pelecaniformes; family Scopidae; genus Scopus; species Scopus umbretta. The sequence goes on from VZTL01078452.1 coordinate 4,042, forward strand.
AGATGAGGAACTGCAACGATTGTTTGCTTTCATCCAACAGTGTAGCAGCATCTCTGAGCCTGGAATGTGCTGAGATTAAACTCAAGTTTTTTCCTGTTGCCTTCTCTAACCCTTTATCTCTTCCATCCTGAAGGGAAGTCTGTTAACAGTTGAGGGCACTAGCAATAATACTGTTAATGAATCCATTTTTATTTTCTATAGAACTGATAGACTTTAAGACAAGAAGAGTTGCAGCATTCAGAAAAAATCTGGTGGAACTAGCAGAACTGGAATTAAAGCATGCTAAGGTAATCATGATCTTTTCTGGCCTGTATTTCAACTGAATTTAAATATTATATGCTGGAAACACCAAAATGGCTGCATTTGTTGTATTATATGGACTTCACATTCAGGAAGGGAAATTTGAAGGTAAGCATAATCCAGAAAGGTGAATTTTCTTGAACAATAGAGGGGAAAAAATACAGGTAAAATATCGCCGAGGGACTGGTGTGCTTGAGGTGCCTTTCAAAAACTCAGCTCCTTGAAGACAATTTTGGCTTCTGTTTTATGTTTATCTAGCTGTTTGGTCTTTATAGCTGCAGAGTTTGAATACCTGCCTATTTTAAAACCTCATCTCGCCATTTTACTGTGAGATAGGAAGTGTTTTCTCCTGTTACCCAGATGTTGTATAAGTCCAAAGTATACAGAAATTCAGCTACATTTCCCCTGAAGTCTTAAAACTTCTCATAATACTTGGCACTATGCAGCCTTTTTACTTCTCTGTGTTTAACAGCTGTCTATATCCAGTCCTGAGTCTCCTGGAAATCCTCATGATTGGTCATGAATGTACTGGTTATGGGTTTTAGTGAAATTAATAGTCCTAACAGTCATACTTGCAACAATTTTTATTGATTTGCCATATCATGCTTTAATAAGGGAATGAATCCACAGCACTTCTGTCCTGCTTCAGTCATTAACATTTCATCATCTCTTGTAACTGACCCTTGCTGAAGTCCCTGTATGCCTTGGAGTGGAATGCTTAAAAAATGTCTCCATCTTCTAAAGTATCCTTAAAAATTCACTTGTATTAACTCTCTGTGCAAGTCAAAATCCTGTAGTAATGTTCTCTTGAATTTTGACAGCTAATAACTGCAGAAGGCGGGGAAAATGCTTAATTTCTGTAGCTTTCAACTTACGAGATATGTGCTTCTTGGTGTCTTCAGTTTACCTGGAAGAGCTTGAATTTTTTCAGCTGTTCTTAATTTGTCACCATAGCTTGTGTTTAAGATGTAGTTCTTCAGATAGTCTGTCTTGGTCTGTGACTTACCTTGTCTTAGTAAATTTACTAACAAGGAGTATATAAGTCTGTAATCGAAGCTTTGAACTGTAGTTCTGTTTTTGAAGGTGGTAGGGGGTTTTTGGGGGTTTTTTTGCTGACCCTTTTCACCTACTTTGTCATGGAGCACTGGGAGATTCACTAGACGGTTCTGAATTTAAAGCTTTGCAATATAAAAGGTCATTTTGACTAAGGGTGACAGTTCTTGAAGTGGTAACATGTTGTGACTTGTTTAATGAAAGGATATTTTGTTTCTCATTAGACTTGAATGTTCTGTTTTTTCAAAGCATGTGGTTTTTATTTGTTCAGAACAAGCTAGTACGTATGGATAAGTTTGGTTGCTGTGCTTTCATTTCTACAGATTGAGTTGGATTATTACAGAATCTACAAGTGCAATAGATCATATTTTTCAATTTTATATAATAGGAAATTTTCTTATTAATGCTATAACCAGCATATTTGAGGATAGTCTTATGGAGATGTTTTTATTAGTCTGTACAGAGTATTGAAGGATGAAGTGGTTTGGTGGAGACTTTCTGAGGTAGTTCCATAAAAGGAAGAAAGAAGATATGAAAAGACTTGGCGTTCTTTTGAGATAGTATTGCTCTGATGTGTGAAGAACAATGTTAGGGGACTATGAAAGTTTCTCCTTGTCCCTGAGAGGATTTTTTGTACTTGTTGTGATACAAATCATGAACAATGTTCCCATTTCAGGGAGGCTAAGTAGCCCTGGTTTTGGTTGGGCTAAGCCAGGGTGTTTGCAGACACCTAATTCCTCTTGCAGTAGAGCCAAAAGAGGACTGGTAGAAGCAAAAAGAAAGCTGTTTTTCCATGTAGGCAACAAATTAATGAAATCAGATCAAAAGCCCCCTGCTTTAAGGTTCTGGACAAAATACTTTGCCTGATGCTGCAGCAGTCCCTGTCTCCATGCTTTTGCAGCTACTGGAGGCCGGTGAAGTTCTTAGCAGCCCCAAACTGGAAATTGCTTGGCTTGTCAATGGCCTGTGGAGGACAGCACTCCAAAACTTTGCAACTTGACCTGTTATGCAGGTGTAAGTGCTCTTCCCAGCAAAAATGCTAACCGGGGAGCGGGGGCTGGGGGCAACAGATAACACTGCTGCAGGCTTTTGCTACAAGTCTTCCCTTGTGTTCTTTTTACTGGAACAATAGCATCCAGACAAGATGTTATGCAGATGCATCTGTCTCTGAATCGGTCTAGCCATGTGTCTTCTGGACTTGGAGTTGCCTGGCACAGAAAGGATGGAGGTGAAATCCGATGCAGCAACGGGTGCTGCAACTCACCTGAGAAGCTGTCTTTGGGAAGAATTCAGCCACAATGAAGGCTGCCGCATGACTTAGTGTTAAAAGTTATTTGCTCTGTGTGGAAAGAAAAAAACAAATCCCAAAACACAGAGATTGCTGCACTGAAGAAGTCAGAATGGTGAAAGTATTGAGAGAAGGTTCTAAGAGGCAGCTGGCAATTCCTGAGCTTTATCAGGCTGTGGGGCTCTGGAAGCCTGGAGGGTGACAGGGAAGTCAAGCTTTTAGTAAATCAAGGACACTATCTGTACAAATACTAAGCACACTCTCTCTGCCTAGTTATGTTTATACTACTTCCTTATAAAATACTCATTTTAATCTGCTAATATCCTTTTACCCTTTCCTGGTTGCAGCTCAAGACTTTTGAAAGATATAAAAATCGGACTGTGGGTTGAGATTGCTTTAAGTTGATGCAAGTGCGGACTACTGCCAGGAAGGATGATGATGCATGACTGTTCCTTTCCCTTATATTGCCGCTATTATGTGTGCAGCTGCATAGTAAGATCAAGCTAAAAGTTGCTCTGGCTTTTTCTAAGCTTTACTTGCAGTCTTGTTTTCATAGCATCCCTTGTGTCAAAACACAAGAGTTTTGCCTGGGAGTGTCTTGAGAGTAAGAGAGCACTGCCTTCTTAGCAGCATGTACCCTAGATTTACTTTAAAGTAGCTGCCAAACTGCAGCTTTAGATTCTGCTTGGTCTCTGACCTATACTAAAGAGATCGATGTTTCTTTTTCTATGGCCATTCTGTCTGACTATCCCTCTAGGTAGTGTTTAGCTTCTGTTTTTCTAGCTCTATGTTTTTTCGTGACTATATGCAGCTGTAGCTAATGTAAAACCTGATTAAGTGTTTGGGTATTTAGTGCAAAAGCTTCATTTAAACCTATTCAGTATTTTAAACAGTTGGATTTTGAAGTGTTCCTGTGTTGGACTTCATGCTCAAGAAGGGAGGTTTGATAGCTGGTGAAACTGCTAAGGTTATAATCATATACTTAAAGCATTTATAAAATTGGCTGTACTTTTAGAGTCTTTTGACAAATTAATTGTAACTGAGTAAGACAGACACTTCCTTCAAATAAAAAAAAAAAATCTAAACATCTCTTTCCACAAATATTCATATATATGCTCTTGCCTCTATGTGTTTTTGTGAAAAGAGAATTTGTTGCATTACTAGCAACGAACGTCTGTTTGGAACTTAAAGAAGACGGGAGCAAAATCCAATGCCTAAGGGATTTGGTTAAATGCTTTGTCAGTAATCCTTTCTTTCCTGAAAAGGATGTTTCTGTCACCATGGTTCTGCCAAAAATTTTACTATCTACAGCTTAGGAGTCTGAGTTGGCAAGAAACACTTTTCTGAATCTGAATTTATAGGACTTTCTCGAGCTATTCTGATATGAGTCAAATCTGTCAGATGTTGCAGCCAGAAAGAGTAATGGCTCATGGCCTCTACTGTCCTTGATGTATTGTAATTAAATAAGGTTGCTTTTGTGAACTTGGTAAATTTGATCTAATGAAAATGAATGATTTGCCTGTTTGGAGAATTTCAGTAGACTGGCTGGCTAAGTCTGAAAATGACTGATGTATAAAGGACATCTTGGTACCGTCTTCTTTTGAGTGCTGCATAGTGGCCCATGAATTGCAACTATACTTCATGCTGCTGATGGGCTGTAAAGAGATGGCCAAAAGATCACTGTCACACGTTTTGTTATAGGTTACATGCATGCAGTCCACAATTATACTTCAGACGGAAGTATTCCTTTTCATTCATTACTTCATTACAGCAAATAATCAGCTGTTCAGTAACAGAGACCTTAGATTTATGAATCCTGTATACTGCAAAGATGGGTGACCAAATCCCCATGCATCTCTCGTATGCTGAACTTGTTCATATCACAGAATTACAAGCCTTTTGGCTTGTGAGCATCCTCTGCCTGTATAGGCATAAAAGGACAAAAAGCTGTTGAAGCCGTAACTGAAATTGCTGTCTGCTGGAGAAAACTGAAAAGGATTCAGTAGACACAACTGGGAATCTTCTACTTTGAAGCCTTGAATTTAGTTAATTGCTTAATCTGGATTATAAGAACCTTAATGGGGGATAGAATTACGATTTCTTACTTTTTCGGGCTGAGGGACAAGTGTCCTTCTGCCTATCTACCACAGGTCACTTGGAATGCTTTCAACTGAAAAAGAAAGAAGTACAGATTCTTTAGTACTTGTGTGGACCAAGGACATGCAAGTCACAGCTACAGATACTGTTTAATTACATGCTTTTGTTTGAAGTTTTCTTTACAGGTTTCTTCTTGGATCAAAAAAAAATTTAGAAGGAAGCAGTTTCTCTCATGTTTATAACTGGGCATTTTATCTGAACCTGATAGGAATTACTCTTAACACTGTCAACAACCTAACGTTGTTTCTTACACAGAGATTTCAGATTTGGGAACAAATCTAATACAGCTTTTTAATAGTGTATAAGCAGTACTTCAAAGTGATCTAAGCATAAATGAATGCACAAAACAATGTGAATACCAGGTGTGGCTTTTTGTTTGGGTTTTTTTTGTTTTTTTTTTTTTTTTTCTGGGAAGTAAATCCTGGCTTACTTGTCGATCACATTTGCTTAATTCACAAGGGTATCTTTTAAGTGTCAGTTTTATAAATTCATTTGAAAATCTGAAAGTCAACCTGTTATGTTTTTATAGTAGAGTCGGAATGCTTTAAATAGGATTTAAAACTGCCTACAGGTATTTGAAAAGAAGGGCAGAACTTGGCCTTAGAGATAAATTTAGCTTGGTTAATGTTCTGATAATCACTTCTGTAGCTCCGGCTGTAATGGCTAAACTCAACTTTGATGGCTAAATGACCTGGCTAAGCATGTAAATCAGTCTGTTGTCTTTCAAACAAGGCCTGTCCTTGAACAGAGCTATGAGCTTAGATTGCTGGTATGGCAAGGAGATACTGAGTGCTGTGAATTGGTTAACATTTCTTGATGAATTCAGTATTTGGTATAATATAGGAATACTTCTGCTTTGGGAATAATATTCCAGTGACAGAGTAATGGCGATATTATGTAAAAATGAAAACCTTGGAACTTTGAGCTTCATTGCTAAGCGAGTGCTCTGCAGTGAATAGTTTTTGTGACCAGACTAGATCTTTAGTAAGAAGCTCATGAAGAAACATGGAAAGGGTACTAAATGCTTATTTTCGAATCTCAAGTTGGCTCCGTTTAGTTCCATGACACAATGCTTCTACATTCAAAAAAACTCTTTAAAAGTTACTTACGTAAGTATTTCTACATAAGCTTAATACCTGTCTGTTCTCCTTTAGTGGTGACATTCCTATTTAAAAACCAATGTTTTGCCACAAGTGTAAAAGAATGTAGGGAAATGTGGTCATATTTTTCTTTATTTTTACAGGGTAACTTACAGCTGCTGCAGAGCTGCCTGGCAGTGCTAAACGGTGACACATAAGCTACGCTCCGTCCTCCCACTAACAAGGGCTGCCCTCCTCTGGATTTTGTTTTCATGACTTTAAATAGGCATTTACAGTTCCCTGGAGAAAACATTTGACATGGTGTGCATAAGCAAGCTCCTTCTTTCAAAAGAATTAAAACAAACACCTGAAAGTAGCTCCAGACTATATGAAGCAACAGCATTCTTGTTATACATACATATTCATGTTTATTTAATCATTATATGCTTTCATTGTTCAGAAACCAAATGCTCTGTTTTTGTGAAAATAGCCAATATAATTATGTTCATGTTATGAATACTATGATACGGCTGCCAATCTTATTTACCTTCGTAAGTAATTTCTGAAGCTCACCATTTGAAGCACATCGTTCAAATGGCCTAAATATTACCATTAGATATTTGAATATTGTTACTATAATGGCATTGTATACACTGTCTTAGTTTTTTTTTTCCATGTACTGATATCAAGAAACTTAATCTTTTTTTCAATTGTGAACATTTCTTAGAAATTTTGGAGAACTTTGTGTAACCTTTATAACTATGATTTAAAAAGAAAAGCAAATGCATTAGTATGTTTGCCTTAACTTGTAGACTAATCCAATTATTGTAAAATAAACCATGGAATTGATGATTTTTCTAAAATTATGCAGACATTGTATCATCTGTAAGCTTAACATTTTCTAGTAAATCAGGTTAAATTAATTAACCTTTTCTCTAGTCATCCTGTAAAGGCATTGAGTAAGTATTGGATTGGTCTGACACTAAATACTCGCCCAGTAATTCTTCACTTGCATTCTCAGGTTTATCCATTTGCCTATCTGTTTGTCTGTGACTTTCCTGTCCAGTGTACTTAAATTGTTTTGAGCTTGGTGGCTGACTCTGCAGTTTCTTTGGCAGAAATGCTTTTCAGAGGACTTTGTGGGTTTCTTTCCAGAAAGGGGAAATAAGGTAGCAGAAGGGAGTTCAGGAGGTGCATACAGTATCAATGAAAGGTTATACTGCCCCACTTTGATATAGATAAGAAGCTCTGTTTCAGAATATAAAAAGTAAAGGTATACCAAATAAAGGAATGCCTGAAAAGGATCTCATTCTGCTAACTGGACATAAAACTTTAGAGCTATGAATCCAGTTTTATTTGTTGTATTGCTTTGTCTCTCTTACTTGAACCGTGAAACTTTTCCAAGAGGTGCTGTTCTGTTGTGTAACTGAAGGAGGTCATAAAATTAGGCTTTACTTGCTGAATTCCTCTGCACAGTGGGATTGCTGCTTTATATGGGTACGGACACCTTCAGCGGAGCAGCAGAATTCTGGGTGAATGGGACCTTTGGAGATGGAGATCAACGCAAGTCACTGTCTCTGTGATTACACTCCCTGTACTGCCGCCCAGAGGTGTGCGGTTTGGTTTGGGGTTTTGGTTTGTTTTTTGTTTTGTTTTTTTTTTCCCCTCAAATAGGGTGAATTGCACAGTGTAGTATACTTAGCCTGCTGCCTTGCGCATCAGAACGTTTCGAAGGCAGAGGCGTGTCTTCGCTGAACATGCTGTTTGCATTGCGCGTCCAGTCGCGTGCGCGTAGCCTCAGACGTTGATTACTGGTGCCCCATGGCTATTAGCAACTCATCTAGTAGATATAGAATATTGTCCAGCAATGGCTACAATAATACTGTGCTGTTCATCTTCCAGATATCACAGGTATAATTCCTAAGGAACTAATCTATAAATAGACTGTAAGGGACAAAGACTAACGATGTACATACAGTTAACGAAATTGTAAATATTTTAAGTAGGGTGTGGGAACAGTTTTTAGCTTAGTCCTCGTTGTTTCAGTGTGACCAGCTCATTAAATTTTTTTCAAGCCGCTTGGTATTGGGTGTGTCTCTTCGAGCTCCAGCCCCGGGCTGTGTAACTGTGAGGAAAACTACTCAAACCGCCACCCGGGGCCTTGCAGCTCCGCGGGAAAAAGGAGGAGGCCCCCGCCGGGCCGGGNCGCGGCCCGGGCGCTGGGCCGGGCCGCGGCGTGCCGCCCGGGGCCTGCAGGGGCATCGCTTCGCAGCAGCCGCGGCGATTTTCTTCCTTGAGAGCGGAGTGCTTGCATGTCCGACCCTACAGCCGCCGGTGTGTAACCAGGTCCCTGCCCCTGCGCGGAGGCCTGTGACCTCGGCCGCTCCGCTGGAGCTCCGTTGCATTAAAACCAGAGTTTTACCACCAACAAGCCGATAAATATTTTAATACATGCATTTCCCATAAATCATAGAATCGTTAAGGTTGGAAAAGACCTCTGAGATCGACCCAACAGCACCATGCTTACTAAATACACGATTAAGTGCTTCCCAGTGCACCCATACAGTTCAGGCGTTCGTTCTCCACATGACTTGGTCGATGTTTTAAGCTGGTTATCGTAATTGGGTGTGTAATGCTTAAATATTTGTAGCTCAGAAGATGAGGTGGACGTGCTCTTACACGGCACTCCTGACCAGAAGCGGAAGCTGATACGGGAATGCCTGACTGGGGAGAGCGAGTCGTCCAGTGACGATGAGTTCCAAAAGGAGATGGAAGAGGAACTGAACACCACCATGAGGACTATGGAAGGCAAATGGAAATCACCAGAAATGGGTAAATTGCACTTAACACCTGCTTGCCTATGAAATCGTGAGTTAAGTGGTGTCCAGTTAAGGTGTGAAGTTAATGTATTATTCTTGTGGCTGGAGGTGTGTGTGGCGACAGTCGAGTGCCGTTTTGAAGCCTACAGGAAATCTCAGAATGGCCAATGGCTTCTGCAGAAATGGTCACCAGATGCCCCACTTCAGCTAACACCTCTGTTTCATCTTTTCTAAGACTTTGATTTTGGTGTTTCTGAACTGGTGATTTCCTGCTTTAATATGATTTCTCTTTGTTCAGTCAGTCCCCTTTTTCCCAGTATCTCTGTAACTTCTGTTTGTTCACATGTATTTAGAAGTCTCTTGAGGGGGTTGCAGTCTCTTGTACTTTGTCTAGTGGCTCCGGATGCTATCAGCATTTGGAGCCCTTGAAGAAAGGAGTAGCACGTGGTACGTTGAGATCCCAAATCAGTTTGGGGAAAAAGTCAGGAAAAATATTAATATCTTCCTCCCTTACTTGCGTATAATTACATGTTACATCAAGTAGTAGAACTGTACTAAAGATATATGTGCTCTGGTGTTTGTGTACTATGGGTGCAAGAGATGGATTGCTTTGGCATTTGAAGATCATATGGTCTTTTTACCTGTTACAAAACCCCTAATGAAGTGTTCTTAATTTCCTGGAGAATCAACGTAGTATATTCACTTTAATGCAGGGACTTGACTCTGCATTCGGCCGTTTTTAATAGTTTTATCTGTATTAGTGGGCAAATCTGATCTGTAGGTTTTAGTTGTGCAATTGAGAAGATGTAGCAATAGTTACACCACCACGTCCATCCAGCGCAGAACAGGATTTTTGGTGCAGACTGCCTGCGACAGATGTGCTTGGCAATTCATTTAGGTCTTTTTTTGAACTTCTGCGGCCCTGAAATTTTGGGGGACTTTTTAGTGAATTTTATTGTAATCAAAGTTTGTGGAACAATGTGCCTTACCTTTATTTCTTTCACGTGGCTGAAGATTTATGGAGTGTCTGAGACTGGATTACATAGGGCAGAGGTGGGCATATTTGATGTGGTGTCCTTTGTGCCTAAAGGGAGTGTACCTTGGGGAAGACTTTCCTTTGAACTGTACCTGAGGTTCATCTCCAAGGGAGTGAAGCAGCTTTGCTCCGAGAGAGCATCTGTAAATGAAATAACACAAGCGATGTGGATGACTGGGATGTGGGAATAAACTGGGAGAGCTGTTACTTAACACACCCAAATAAAGCAGAGCGGTTCTGGATAGAGTAACTTGAAAGCAAAGGTTTGTTCTGGGCTGTATACTTGCTGGCCTTTTGGTGGGGTGTCCTTACCACTTCTCTCTGCTTTCACACATAGGTACTTCCTCAAGTACTGGGCAGACTGGACCTGCCACCACTTCGAAATACTATGATGACATTTACTTTGATTCTGACTCAGAGGATGAAGATAAAATAGGTAAATGGCCGCAGAGAGGAGAGAGGAGGACATCTTTGCAGTAGCACTCTCTCAGATCCTGTCGAATCTTCTTGGGGGGGTCAAGGGGCTGTTCCTGAAAGTGGCCTTTTAGGGGGAATTACCAACCTATATCATCTCAATGTAGTTCCCACAACTTTGGGGTGCATCACAAAGTATGCAAGGTGCGGTAATGCTTTGGGGTGGTGCATTTGGAGGAGAGATGAGCTAGACCTCTATGTTTTAGTTTAGATTTATTACGAGTATGGAAAATAAAAACTGAAAACCTGATTATTTTGGTTACTTAAGCAGGGAATCATCATATGTCTGATGGATGTAACATGTGCTTGCACAAATCTTTCCAGTTACACAGGATGTCCGGAAAAACAGAAAACATCAGCAACGTCGGATTCTTTCCAATGATGAACTGCTATATGACCCAGAAGAAGACAGTCGAGACCAAGAGTGGGTAGACTCACAGAGGAGAGGGTAAGAGACCATAAATATTTGAATTGTGGGATGCTTAACATAAAATGAAAAATTTAAATGAAAACAGTGAACAGAGAGAAAAAGCCTAGGCTGTCAAGTCTGTGTAATGAAATTTTTGTTTTTCTTTAGAATTTACAGCATAAAAACTTTAAAGCCTGTAAAATTTCCACACGTATGTAATGGAAGTTGAGTCTTTAAAATGACACAATTCCAAAACTTGCAATTTTTTAAAATCAAAACTTCCTAGTTAGGTAAGCCAGTTTTGTCTGTAGACCTCATTTAAACAACCATATTGTGGATGAAAAGGTGGTAAGATTTGCTAATTTCAATTTTTCATGCTTTGTGGTACTTTGATTGCTGAATGAATATCCATGCCTGCTAAATATTGTATTTATGGTTTTGAAAAACTTTGAATTTAGCAAGCCACAAAATGTTCAGATAAAATAGGAACAGCACAATGTGGTTTTACTGAGTTTTTTGATGGGTGAAGTAGAAAAATGGTTGCTGCAGCAGAAGTAAAATTCTCCGTGTAAATCTGTTGAGAAGGATAACATTAACGTATGTTGCCTGCAGAGATTGCACTTGAGGCAACTGCCTTGTCAGAGGAGAGCGTCAGTAGGCACAAATTCTCATGCTAGATATATTTGTTTCACCAAATAAGAATCTTCTGTGCAAAGTAAACGAAGATACTGGTATGTGGTTTTCCCCCCAGCGTATTTATTTATTTATGTGCTTTGAGTTAGTGAAAAAGGTGTCCAGAAGGAGCCAAATATTTATTGATGTGTTTTAATATGAAAAAGGTTTGGAGGTTGAATTGATTTCACAAAAATTTCACTTTTTGTCTCTCCTTCGTCCTTTCTCAAATCGGTAGGTACCGTAATCAAAGAAGAGTGCTGCCCCAACAGCAGACAAAGCCTTCAGCTGTTCCAAATAGTGATGCTGTTCTGAATTGCCCTGCTTGCATGACGACGTTATGCCTGGACTGTCAGAGGTAATTGGTGAACTAGAAGGGGTCTTTCTGGAATATCTTTTTTTTTTTGGTCAGTTGTATTTTTAGTGTACTCAATTTGATCAGTTGATTTTATCAAGTCTGTCTTGCGAGGTGGAGCTAATAAAAGAGAAGGCGGGGGTATGTGAATCAGATTTAGGGGTGAATGCTAGTTTGTAGGAATGGTGATCAGCTTAACCCACAACATGGGGATGAGGAGGAACAGGGTAGCGCTTCAGCATAGTGGAGAAGCATAGTGGAGAAGGTAAACTGTAACAAAAAAACATTTCACGGAGGCTAAACAAGTTCAGAGTGAACTGTGGGTGATGTGTGTGTTTGCTTGTTTTTTTAAATATGTTGGCTTGACGTTTAGAGGCACAGAATTATTCCAAGTTAACTTATTTTTGTGTGAAAGTGCCTTGTTTAGGGGAGGATTAAGCAAAATCAAGATAGTGTATTCTTACTTGGTTTGAGTCTTAGCAGCTGTGATTTTGAGTATAGTTAAATTAAAAAGTGCCTGAAAAGCATTTAGGTGAGAATCCGTAGTGTGTTTTGCAGTTCTCCAGTATCTCACTGCACTGCAAAGCTAGTTAGTGCTGCTAACCGGTGCTAGGGAGAGGACTCTTGAACTGGGAATAAAGGAGAAAGAAATCTTGTGAAATGAGGAATAAACTCTCTCTTGTTTATTGAGCACTTGGGTGACTGAGGATGAAATTCTACAGCAGCCTAAAAATCACCTGAGTCCTGGGTGCTGTTTCTCACTCTTCTCTTTGCTAGCTGTGGTATTCTTTGACCCTGTTCTACAGTTAAGTATTTCAGTTCGCTGAGCTGACGGAAAACTGTCATTTTTTATTGTCAGACAGGTCTTTTGTGGTTTTAATAAATCAAAATAGCTCAGCATGGAATTATACAAGCCGTAAAGCCAGCAGAAGTCAAGATAGGACTTCTGCAGCCACCTGTTACGTTGGTTTAGGCTGCTGTAAAACTGCAGCCTGAGGGACACTGTCTTGAATTGAACTGCAGCCCTGAATTTTGCTGTGCACTCCAGCTATACCGTTGTTATACTGATGACAGCTGAAAATACATCTTTTGTTATAGACATGCTTTTTCAGGTGTGATATGTCAGTGTTTGTTATTTATAAATAAGCAATTTCAGGCTTGCAAGACATTTTAGGATATAAATGCCAGTATTAGAGTCATTTGCACTCGCAACTTCATGGTCTTTTGCCCATCATCAGCTATACGTAGCAATGCGTAATTCTGTAGTACCAATACCATTGTACTCCGGGGCGTTTCTTTCAGCAAGAACCAGTGTGTTTTTAAAAACGCCTTAAAAACAAGACAGATGGCTACAATTCTGTTTTATGATTTTTGTAGTTGTGACTTTTGTTCTGTTTATAAAACTTCATATTTCTTTGGCTTTCAGCCCTTCGGCATGGTACTTCCTACCTTTAATCCCATTTCCAGTGACAATAACCAATTTCTTGGAAGCAGAGTTTTAGCAATGGTATGACTTGCATTTTCTCCCCTTCTCCACAGACATGAATCTTACAAAACACAATACAGAGCAATGTTTGTGATGAACTGCATTGTTAACAAAGAGGAAATTCTGAAATACAGAAAGAAGCTAAAGAAAAGAAGTAAGAAAATGAAGTACAGCAAAGAAACTACCTCTGTACAATCAAATGAAGAAGAGGAGGAAGTGTATCATCCAGTATTATGTACTGAATGCTCAACTGAAGTGGCAGTAATGGATAAAGACGAAGTTTTTCACTTCTTCAATGTTCTAGCCAGCCACAGCTAATGTGCAAAAGCAGGGGAAAAAAATCCTGCGCTGTTTACGACTGTGTGAAGTATCAGAAATGCAGGCATGTTAGCCTTTTTTAAATACGGTCTTCTAAATGTACATTTGCATCAGAGAACTTTATGATGGTTGGATTTTTGCCAAGTTTATGAAGGGAATACAGTTAACTGGGTGCATTTGAGAGCAGTATTCTTTCACACTGCCGGGTGGTCACATCATTGAGGATTTAAAATTTTGTAAATATAATGTAAGATCTGTGTATTATGGTCATTCCCTGTATATATACTATCCGTTATCTCAGTATGTATTAGAACTGCTCAGAATAAATACAGTATCGTAACTGGTTCTCCATAGCTGCATTGGTCATTCCTATGGCATGTGGTAAATAAACAGCTCTCAGTCAGGATGTTGTGCTTCTTTAGGCTGGTGTTCTTGGTAAATTTGCACACATGTAGGCTTCATAAAGAAGGAATTGTCATTATATTTGGATTTTGGGGCCATTAAGTTCTCAAAAATGGAAATTTTTATTTTTGCGGAGTGGAAGATTAGCTTACACTGAGTTTGCTGGCATGGATCATTCCGGCATGGATAATTTAAATCAATGTATTAATGCTTAGTAATACAGTTAAGAGTTTTTAATGTAAATATGTATATAAAGAAAATACTGGACTTTTTTTCTATTGTCCTTTTTCCTTATGATGACACATTTTAAGAAGAAATTTACGGTCAGGTCTGTGACCACAGAGCTAGTTTGTATGCTTTTTCTGTTTCTTCAGTACATTTACAGCTTTTTTTATGGAGGCATAAATTGCTTCTGCTACTTGATATTTAGACTTCTTGCTTAGTCTATGAAAACACTGCAATGTTAACAATGGATCCTTTCCTCTCTTCCTCCAAGCCTGCTCCCAAGAGGTGAACTCTTAATTTTTGTTAGTAACGTCTCCTCTTCATAGCCTGATATTTTTTAACACTTTGAACAAGGGTCTGTCTGAAAAAAAAATCCCATCTTTATGCTTTTTCTTTTAATAATACTAGGAATAATTTATGATATGTGCTTTGAGAAATTGTCAGAAATACATAAACATAGGAGGTGGGAACCTGAAGAACGTACTTCTTTTGTGCCTTAGATTATAATAAAATCTCGTGACTCTTTGGTTACCTTTTGTAGTCCCTGGTGCTGTGTTTTACTAATCTACGCACGCTCATCCTACACAGTGTTACATGAGATGAGGAAGAAAAAAATATATTGGTTCTTTTGTCAGGATTACATGAGGAGAAGACCGACTTCCTATTTTGAAGTCAGCAGAAACTTGACCTCTGCTTGGTGACATAGAGAACTGTTGAGGCAGCTGCTGAACGCTGGGCTGGCCTGTGTGGTACACCTTCCTCTGCACATGTAACCTGCGATCACAATTGAGCCCTACCTGTTTTGAGGCTTGGGTCCTGCCTGAGGCAAGATCTTGATCTCGCCTTTGCTACCTACAGTCAGACTGATCAGTGGAGTGTCTGACTTGCGTATGGATAGCTACGGGATCGCCTGAAGTGGGATTAATTGTTACTGCGTGCCATAAGGCAGGTGGTGCGCATGGAAAATTCAGAACGTACGAAGCATTGTTTCTTCGTAGCAAAAGTCTGGAGGAGCAGATGTGGTAGAGGATACAGTCTGTGCTGGAGGTCATGCTGGCCTCGATGTAGCTGTCCTCACATTCCAGGTGAGGCACGAAGGCTCTGCATAGCGCCAGGTTAAGGGTCTTTGCACCGAGCTGCTGGAAACATGAGCATGCTGCAATGCGGTTCAAGGGCTCAAGTGTTGAGGTGGGTGGTAGCAGGATGAACAAGAGGTGATGGCAGTCCCTAAGCAGGGGTCGAATGGAGCTGGCAGAGGAGGGGGAACTATACAGAGGAATATTGTCAATTTTCTTAAGGGGCTAACTAGCAAAAAACCTCTCCTGAGTATGCACCATACTGAAAAGGTGTAAGGGGCCTGGGCACCGCCTGGTGGGTTAGGGCAGATGTAGCAGGAGATTTTGAAGCTGGCATGCCTCAGCGTTACCTTTTATCTCAGGTACTTCCTTGCTGCTGCTTCTCGCTTGCCCCCTCACTTGAATTGCAGAGCTGCTCCTCAGGAACTGCTGGAGCAGGCAGGACTGGGACTCGTTTGCCCCATTTTGATAACGTTCTTGCAGCTTTGAATGGGAGTAATGCTTTAGTTGTGCTGAATACCCCACTTGTCCTTGAACTTTGTACATGTTGATATAGAAAGGAAGCTTTCATGATTACCACCACTTTTTCAAGCAGCAACACCAACACAAGACTCCTCCAGCAACAACTGCAACAAGCAACAGTGGTCTTGGATAGGGACAACAGCTCCTGTAGCCAGTTCTGTGGGGGTATTAATCGCGTGAGCCAGTTATGTGGGTGCATTCATCATGTGAAAGCTCTCATTTCTTCTTCTCGCGCTGAAATAAATCTGCATAAATAAAGTGCGTCTGAATGTCTTCTGGTTGAATTAAATCCCTTTTCAGATTCTGTCACGCAGACTAGTACCATACTCACTCTTCCCTGCTAGCTGATTTTCAGTTCTCTCCTGGTCCTGTAGTTCTGTTTTGCCGCTGTGTAAATAACTCGTATGTGCATTCTCCTGTGACTCTATTTCCGTGTTTTTCATTGTACTAATAGCACAGGTGAAGGTGGGGGCGAGATGGCTGCAAGAACAGAATCACACCGCTCAGTGACATAATTGCAAATTGATTTACAAAGCAGGCTCGGTACCAGTTCCTAATCTACGGTGCGCACACTTGGTGTGCGAGGTCCTGGCTGGTGGCCTGGCCCTGGTGCCTCGTGGTTGCACCTCATGCTCCGCTTTGGCATGGTGCCCGATCGCTACCTACCTCCCCTTCCAGCAGACTTTCAACTAGTGCCTTCTCAACTAGAATGCCAGTATAAACTGCCCATGACCCTTCCAGTCATGCAGTCCCAGGCCAATCTCTGGGAAGTTCTCTTTACCTAAGGCCAGTTAGCACTCAGGGCAGGGGTGTCCCACACCTTCTGGTTTGTGCCCCCCCCCACGCCTTAGGGAAGTGCGAAGTTACGGTTGATCTATCACCTCTTCATTTTGCCCATTCCTATAGGATTAATCCACTCTGAGTTGGCCGGCATTGAGGTCTCATTTATCCGAGCCGTGTTTCTGGGTGGGAAACCAGAAACCCTTGGACAACCGAAGACCCTGAAGACTCCTGCGCAGCCTTTCCACCGCACGTCCCGCGGGCCCCACCGAGCGCCGTCTTCGGCTCTTCCCCAGTTCCCCGAATTGACGGTTTAGATTAAACAGGGTGAGAGAAAAAAGAGGCCGCAGCGCCATCTCCTCGGCGTGACTCAGACCGCCAGTTTCCTCCCAAGTTCAGGGCCAGCCGTGTCACCGAACCAGACGGCAGCCAGGCTGG
>VZTL01078452.1:21017-33663 GCA_013400535.1 Scopus umbretta
GGGCCGTGGCGGGGGGCAGCCGGCCGGAGGCGGCGGGCAGAGGCACGGCAGCCTGCGCCCGGGAGCGGGGCTTGTCCCTCCTCGCCCTCACGGACTAAGACGCCGCCCAGGTTGGGGAATAATCCCCCCGCTGGTCTTCCGCATCCTGTCGCTGGGCGTCGAGCAGTCTAGTCCATTCCTCCTCGGGCACAAGTTTATCCCTCGAAGTTGTTCCTCCTCTAGTTTTTCTTCCGTAGAGTTACGGTAGTTCTTTGCCCTCTGTCTTTTGCACTGAAACCTCAAGGTCTGTGTTAAGGACAGGGGTCTTGCCTGAGTTCTTTTGTATTTTTGCCCAGCGGAAAGCAAATGCGCACGCTGCAAAACCTCGCAGGCTTACATTTGCGTGGTGCTTTGTCGCATGATTTTTATTAGATGAGTACTTAATCCTCGAGCTGGTAGGGTTGCTTGGCTCCTTTGGAGTGGCAGAACTCGACAGATGCTAATTGGAAGGCGTCTGGATAAGGGCTATTTATAGGTTTGCTTCTTTACCCGGCCCTTTCGTACGTACAGGCAGTGTGTTCTCTCAAGTGTTGTTACGGCATCACAGGTATTTTTCTCTTAAGTGTGGCTGTTTTGATCTTGACTTAAAATGACGTTTCATGACCCTGAGCCATCTCCAGTTAATGTTGAGAGGCAAAGAGAGAAATTGCCAAAACATTAACAAAGCGAAGGGTGGAAGTAGTAGTGAGGAGCTGCTTTTGCTGAGATACTGGTCAATTTTGAAAAGGAACTCACTTTTGTTATATAAGAGTGGTTGCCCAAGTTACAGCTCTGTGATCACGTATTTTTTCTTGTGTAAAGTTGGTCAAAGTGGAGATAACTCAGTATTTGGCTTACCTAGTATTTATAGACTTAACTGTGCGCAGTTGTTTAGGTAGGGGTTCTTGCTTTCAAAATACCGCGTTCCTTGCTAGCTTGCCTTCCTCTTTTTATGTCACGCCTGTGTCACTGAGGAAACTTCATCTTTGCTTTCGTTGCAATTAGTCATAAATATTTTTCTTCTTTTGTGTTAACCATGCAGCTTTTTAACTGGTGCAAAATGCTTAAGTAAATCAAAGTGTGTGTGTGTCTGTATGTTTACTTTTATAAAATACTTGTATTGCAGTGAAGCAATTGCCACTGAACTTACAAATGTCATAAGTGGCACAAGTATCGCTTGCAGTCCCGGGTCAGCAAAACTGTCTTTTGTCCTCAAACTGGACGCTTTCTCCGTAGGTGGGCCAGGTCTGCCGGGCGCCGTAGGGATGCGGCGCGGACACAGCGGCCTTGGGAGTTAACGGTGTGTGGCTCTGCTGTGTGTCTCGCTGCTGCTGCTCGTGCTCCAGAATCAGAAGTGAGCGCTGATACGGAAACGTGGATTTATGAGTTGACCTTCATTTTAGTATCTCGTGCTGTATAGTCTTCTGGGACTAAAAATACACCAAGAAGCTAGTACGCTCTAATAAGCGCAGCTAATACCTCTGCTCTGCCACGGGGAAGTCGGTCACAGAGCGTTTGTTACGCGTGTGCTGTGGTGACTTGATTTCTCGAAGACACAGATCGTGTGCAGCTCCTCTGGTTTCACCTGTGGAAACAGAGTCCACTCTTATCATGCTTGTTAATCGCCAGTGCTTTTTATAGGGTTTCTGTCTAAGCTTACTGAATCTCTGCAGGTAGTTGGATGAAACCGACAGCTTATTATTAATTTAGACTGCTTTCTTTGACTTTCTGAAACAGTAAACTTCGAATGGCATAATCTTTCGGTAAGCTGATGCCGTAATTTCTGTAGATAATGCTTTGTGAACCCCAGAGCTCGACAAAGGTCCGCTTGCACGTATACGTTATAGGCCATCATCTCACTTCTCTGTGTAAGTTTTACAAAAGGTCCCTGTTAGGAGTTCAACTAGTAAAGTGGTCTTCTTAAGATTGTTCAGCGGATAGCTTCATGTGAAGTTTGTTTTTGCAGTGTGATCTGCTATAGTGAAGTACTAATGAGTATCTGTTTAAATCCACAAGTTGACTCCAAGCTGTGCTGATGCTCTGAGGCTTTGCGAGTGAAATAGTTAGAAAGGTGCATGTCACAATGCTACTCGTCCTTTTCGTTCCTCCTTTCATTCCTCTTTTTCGTTCCTCAGTTTCTGTTTCTGAAGTAGTGTCAAACAACACATAAATTGAGCTGCTTGCCCGGGAGGAATGTTCCGAGCCGTGACATGCAGATGGAGAAATGAACAACGTAACGTAGTGACTTAAAGCATAGAGGACACCGGCAGCTGGAAATGGATTTGAGGTTGCCTGACTTTATTGCGCTAACAGTACAACTTTCACACCAGGTGTATTTTGTGCATCATAAATTAGATCTATTACGTCATAGTATTCCAAGAAGTTGAGGTCAGTATCTAATGCTGTCTGCTTAAAAATGAGTTGTTCATCCACAAATAAGAACTCTTATTCAGTATGGCTACTCAGATTATGGTGGTTGTGTTTTGGTTTGGTTTTTTTGTGATCGTTGACTTTTTTTCCTGCTTGGCTGAATGGGGCTGGCTTCTGCAAGACTTGCTTAACACCTAGGAAGATGCATGTGAAAACTTATATATTCTCAGGGCTCATCTTCTGTTCCTCCAACACCCTTCCCACACTTTGGCCTGTCCTCTTGTGTCCGTGGTAAGGCAGTGGATAACTTTCAAGGCATCCTTCCGTAATTCAGCTAATCTCTCCTACCAGTGTTCTGGTTTTCAGTGTTCAGTCAGTTCTTCCCGCAGCTGTAGCTGGGGAATGCAGTTGAGCCTGTCTGATTTTAAAATGTCATGTTATAAGATGGTTACCAGGAAAGTTTTAATGCTGTAGTTATGTGATGTGTAATGCACTTCCTATTTAAAATGATTTTTTTTTTTTCCTCAACTGTAATTCAGATTCCATGCTAGTTTCCATTGTTGGAATGGCACTGTACACGGGCTATGTGTTCATGCCTCAGCACATCATGGCAATATTGCACTATTTTGAAATTGTGCAGTGATGAAGANGGTTTCTGCTAACTTTCACTCAACAGTGTAACTATGTCTAGGTTTTAAAGGGGTTTTCTATTGCTGCGAGTGTTCCAAACATGCTCTCGCTACAAATGACCAAAACATAGGGGTTTAAAATGGACTTGAGTTACAACTACAGCAATAAGTAGCTGAATACTTGGCTGAAGTCCTGTCCTTTTTTTTTTTTTTATAGGGATTTTTTTCAGTTTTGTATTCTGAAATGTAAGATGGTGACAACTTTCCTAAGTGGAGTATTTTTTTTGTTGTTGTTTAAAAAATAAAAGTTTAAAAGCAGAGCTTCGATGCAAAACTTTCTTCGAGAAGTTAGTGTGTTTCTGAATGCTGCTTGTTCTTTTCAGAACTTTCCAAAAAGTGAAAAATCATATGTGACCAAAGAATTGTGATTTGATTTTTTTTTTTAATGGCCCAGTAATAATAGGTACTGTTATATCTCTTATGCAATTTATATTGAAACTGGGAACCGTACCTAAGTTGTACAACTAAATTGTTGCCTTTCAGGTTTATTTGATTTTCTCAAATGCACGCTCATGAGAAACGAGGTTTTTTTTTTTTTTCCCCCCTGCATTTAAGAACTTCATGTGTATCTGATTAAAAACTCCGTTGTCTTGGAGCTATAAACAGTGGGCATTAAACTTCTTAGGTGAACGCCAGCTTTACTGAAGTTGGTAAGAGTCTCCCACTTAATTAGTGCCTTCGCTTAGTAAAAACTGGCTGTCTAAACATGGGTAGGTTTTGGGGTGGTTTTTGTTTTGGTTTTTTTTTTAATGTATCCAGAGTTGTACGTGAGTATTTGAAATATATATGGAGATAACTATAAGTTAACGTACTCTTTTTGCAGTAACGTAGCATAAATTCCTGCTGTCCATGGATTAAATTGGTACTGTCGTGTTTCATTGTGAACTACTGCCGTGACTGATTCACATCTACTGCGGAGAAAGCATTTTAGTTGTACAGGGTTTGTGGAGGGGAAGCCCTTCTGTACGATGGAATTAGGAATGTTCAACATGATTTTTTAATTGTGAAAGGTTTTATAAAAAGGCTTTGATATGCTGACTTTTATTAGCTGTCTGCTTTTTTTTGTTGGGGGAAAAAAAAAAGAGTAACCATAATATCTAATCACTTGTGGTACATGGGAGTGGGCTTGACTGATATCATACGTGAATTCAGTTCGCTAATTTGAGTACAGTCTTTTTCAGCATTTCTTTTTTTTTGTTTATAAATCAAGAATCTTGTAGTCTTGCACTGGTCTTTTAGATTCCAGATAGCTTGTTAAAGATGGAATAGTTTCATTAATAAGATACTGTCACTAGAGTTTGAATTTCTAGAAGAAAGATTCTGCAATGTGTCCTTTTCATACAGTTGGTCTAGTGAAGAGATGGTTCGAGGGGTGATAATTATGAAGCAGGGTAAATTTTCTATTTTAAAGTAAGGGTATTGGTAAGGATTTAATTAATTGTTCAATTTGAATAATAAAGGAGTCATAAAACTGTCAAGCTGTTTTCCCACTGCAGCCTGCTTTATTGTCATGTTAGTTGGGGGATCATCTCCTTCTTATGATATAAGTAAGCTTTTTCTGAGCTGGAGGTCGAAAGCAACTTAAAAACCATTTGGAGGCAGCTGGTGAATTACGCTTCTGTTGAAAAAGGATGAGAATAATTGAGCCAGCAATGCTTTAGTTAAATTCGAAAAAATTAGAAATGAGAAGGGAAGAAAAAAAAAAAAAATCCGAGAGTCCCGCAAGTGGCTTTCTGTTAGTCTTTTAATAGTAATAGCTCGTGGGGTTTGGATGGAGTGATCAGAAATAAGCGTTTAAAAATGCATTCGCTGTGTTACAGCAGGACTGATAATACCAGCTCCATCAGCCAGCCCCTGCCTGAGGCTGGCAAAAGGTGCGGCCGGGGCATCCCGCCCGGGTGGGATGACTGGCTCTGCTGGTCGCCCTGGCAGGAGCCCGCGTAGCCTGCGGCCCTGGCGGCTTCCAGAGCTGGCTCCGCGAGAGGCACCTTGGCTGACACGAGGGCTGGGTGCTGGAGAAATAATAATTAAGAACCTTCGCAGTAGGAGCTGCCGTAACCAAAAGAGGAAACCGAGGCACAGGATTGCAGAATGTCAGTCTGGAGGTAGAAACGGGTCCAGGACGTGTGTGTATGAATGTCCCGAGTCAGTTATATTTTTATATATATACTGTTTATTTCTTTTTTTCTTTTTTTTTTTATACGTATATAACACCTGTTTATTTCTTGTCAGAAATTATTACATAGCAATTAGTTTGGAGACAGAGGCTGTGGGTTGGTTGGTGGTTGTTTTGGTTTTTTTTTTCCTGGTTTCTTAACTACCCTGTGAGGAAAACACCAGAGAATCCTAAATCGAGACTTTCTTGGCAAAATTTAGCAAGAAAACCATTTGTTTGTGGGTTTGTGTAAATAGGCAGTATTAAAAAGAAATAGATGTGAAAGGAGCGTAGCACTGTGAAGTTCAATCTTGTGTGATGGATGTGCCTTGTATTGCTGCCAGGTGGTGCAAATGGTACGACGTGAAGCCTTGCCCTGTTCCATTCAGGTGCAGTAATGAAGTGTGCATTAGAAATGCTGAAGAAGGGGTACCTGCTGTTAGCTAACAACAAATAAAGGTTATACTGAGGTGAGGAGATACAACTTGAAAAGATCTGATGCTGTGCGATTAGTGGGCTGTGCACAAAGCTGCAGAGACAGCAGCCATCCTCTGAAATACCAGAGCGGCATACTCTGGAGATGGGACCCCAATGAATGTTTTTGGTGCCAGAAGTTCCTTTCACCTGCTAATATTGCCCGCGTTTTCTGCAAGTGCTTTTGTAGGAATACAGTTTCTTCCCCTCTTGCTGACACGTTATTCTGATACCAGTGCGTTTTTTTGTTTGTTTTTTAAAGACAAAAGCATGAAGCTCTCCATGTGGTTTGCATTATTCCTCTGTTTAATCTGCTAGGTCAGCCTTAAATGGTAGACATCACTGAGCACAATAGCTGCTGTCTCTTCTGCCTTTTGTTTGTGTTATGATGGTTTAAGGAGAAGATCTGGCATCATAGTCCGGAGCTAGATGGAGCTGGATCAAACTTACTTTCCCTGTAATGGGGAGAGATGAAGTTCTAGATCAGAAATATCCCAGCACGGGATTTCAGCAGAAACTCCTCTGCTTTTCTTAACCTTCACATTCATCACAAGATCCTCAAGCCATCTGAAGTGCCACAGCATGATTGAAGACCAAGAAATTAGGACCATCCACTCGCCCTGAGAGTTTGGCTGGATAAGAGCTGAATAGGCCTTGATGTAAACCTGATTGGAATGCTGATCTGATTTCCAAAGTATCATTAAAGTTGAGCTTTTTTTTTTTTTTTTTTTTCTTTTCCAAACAGTAATTTTGCAATAGCAGCAGGTGTCTATCTCGAATGTTACAAGTACTTATGGTTAAATAAAATGGGGAATTCCATTATGCAATGCCTTATCACAAAATGTTTAACACAGTGTACAAAAGCTGGGAGGCAGCCTTGGCTGAAAGTCAGACTGTGCCGAGGTGGCGTTGCTGGTCCACCTCTTTACGGTGCTCTGTGGATTCAGCGAGCCGTCCAGTGTGTATGCTTAACCAAATTCAGCTTATTTGTGGGTGGGGTTCTTGTTGTATTAAAAAAAAAAAAATCCCCCAAACCAAACTAACTTTAAGGCACTGGCTAGCACTTTATTTTATAGGTAGTACTGCTTATTTTAATAGTGAGTAAGATGATGATGTACATGTACAATTTATAAGCTGCATCTGTTTATGGATCATATATTTAGACCTTATAATATGGATGTACAGAAGTGTGCTTTATTTTTGAAGCAGCCCTGTCAAATATCAGGGAGTCTTGGTTTACACTTGCCCTGTGTTTTGCTGTTGCTAAACATATGTGGCACCAGAAGCATGTAACTCCTTGGCATTTTGGAGTCTGTTAAAGACATCCCACTTTCCTGTGCGGAGAAGACCCTCTGTTAATGGCATTCATCATAATTGGCTCATGATGAGAAATCACAGGGAAGGTGTATACAGTGGAACTGATATCAAAGAAGAAAGGCTGCAGAGAGGTTTGTCTTTGGACAAATGACAGGATGAACTGAGGGATGAAAATGCTTTTACAAAGCCTCTGATTTCTGTGAAACTTTAACAAAGTGGGTTTTTCTAATGTTTTGAAGAATGTAGAAGTTGTTTACCTGAACAGAAAGTGTAACCTTGTTTTCAAACTGAAGCTGATACTTGTGCTAAACCCCAAAACTCACTAGACAAAAGAAGATAAATGTAAATTTCATATAAATATAACCTAGTTACCTAGGTAGGAGCCTTCCATTACAGAAGAGTTGGTTTAGCGGGTGATAATACGGCTCTGGTAATACCACTGCACTGTGTGGTTGGAATGTGTGGACCCATGGTTTCACCTGGGTTGGGGATCCTTCATGCCATAAAGGCACCTGCTAGCACTGGTAGGATGTCGCCGTGATTTATTTATTTATTTAAAGGTTTGGGGTGATGGTGTTTGGGATTAGAGAATGAATAATCATCCTAAAGGCTTCACTGTTATATCTTGTGTTACATGAATGGATGTATGAGAAGACAAGAGGAAATGGCCTCAAGTTACACCAGGGGGGGTTTAGATTGGATATTAGGAAAAATTTCTTCACTGAAAGAGTGGTGAGGCATTGGACCAGGCTGCCCAGGGAGGTGGTGGAGTCACCATCCCTGGAGGCGTTAAAAAAACGTGTAGCTGTCGCATCTCAGGACATGGTTTAGTAGGCATGGTGGTGTTGGGTTGACAGTTGGACTTAGATGATCTCAGAGGTCTTTTCCAGCCTTAATGATTCTGTGATTCCATGTTTTGATGACATAAACTGATGGAAGACCCTGTAGCCTCGACACCCATCTTAAGCTATACAGATAATTGTGGAGCCGTAATCGCTAAACTGGATATAGGATGTGCCAGCTGCAGCTACAAACCAAACGTAAGAAGCTCGGAAAAGATGGTGTGTCTGTGCAAGGAACAGCTCTCCTCTGTGGTGGTGATCATGGTGGTGGTGATCTGTCACAGCCTGTTACTGGCTGAAATGCACTTTTATAGGTTAACAGAAGACTTTTTTATCTTTTGTTGCTCTTACTTAACCTCAAAGGGCGTGTGCTGTGTACAATATCAATCTTGTCACAGCAATAAGTTTCACTAGGCTGGATTACGTTGAGGGTGTTTTAACGGTGAAAAGTTGACTGATTTTGTAGGTGGCTCTTCTAGTTTTCATTGCTTGAGTTTTGGAAACGAAGCATATGATTAATAAACAGCTTACTCCTATCTTCCCACAAAAAATGAATCATAGTATTTCTTTTATTTAATCCTGTTAAACAGGTTATCTAGATAATGTTTGAGGAAGAAGCCTGAGATTCAATTTATAGCTGGTTGCTTTCTCATAAAAATTGACAGTTCTTGGATGTGAATCTTCATAAACCTGAATGTTCCTGTACAAGCTCCCTGCTCTAAGATCTACCTGATAGCTGGAACTAACAGATGATCAGCGCTTCACTAATATTCATACAGTTACAACATTGTGTCTGACGCATCTAGTTTTTATTCATGCTTATATCTGCAGGTGGAATTGTCTTGGCATATCTTGCATTTTGTGCTCCCTGCAGTTCGAGACGGACAGCATATCTCAGGCCCATATTTCACAATGACAAGATGACGTACTACATAGCCCTCAATATTTTTTTTTTAAAAAAATTGTTTTGGCAATGATTGATCTTATTTGTCTTTTCTGTGAAAGTCTGTCTTTGCTTGTTTTGGGTCTACCTAGGGAGAAAAACTAAGTATTTATGGTCACGTAAGAATTTAAACCAAGAATCCTCTGGTCAAGGCTTGTGTTCCTCTCCTGCTTCTGTTATTATTAGCTGTTGTCTTCTCTTCCATTTGGATTGTCTTTCCTTCAAGCTGTCCTTGCTTTGTATACTTCAAAACGTAAGAAACTGATGCCTTAGAATGCGTTTTTCAGTGTTGCTATTTAATACACACTGGTAAGGTTATGAAATTCTGGAAGACACTTTGCATAATTTTCTTGCTGGCGTAATAGGATTGTGTTATCAGATCATCTGAGGTGTTACCCAAAGGTACACTTGGACTGAGTATCTAGTTACAGGTGCCAGACTTGTTCTTTTGTAAGCTGCCTACAGACAGCTTGTTCTTTTGCTTATGTTATGTTGCTGGCTCAAAACTAACATTTTGGAGAGAAAGCCCCCTGCATTGCATCCCAAAAAGTTTATATGCTTGGGTAATACTTGCTGAATTTTAATCAGAATTAGCAGATAGTTCCCAAACTCAGGATTGAATTAGTAGGTGATTATATGAAATTATTTCTTGGTCGTTAGCCTTGTTTCAAAAAAAAAAAAAAAAGGTCTTCAAAACACCTCCCCTGTTGTTGTAGAGTATTCCAGTAGGCTAGACAAAACAGTAGGGCTCAGATCAAAGTGACTGAGGATAAAATGCACAGTCTGTCTGTCTTAGACCACAGAAACAGAGACCATATTTAGATGGTCTGCTGAACTCCTGGTATCTAATAAAATGAAAAGGTAGGATCCACTGGAAAGTGATCAAGGGGCTATCTGTATCCAGAGAATAGGAGACCAGGTCTGTGGAAGTGAGGCTTTCTGGGTCAGGACACAGCTGCGGGGTATGCCTCCACCATGTGATGGTGCCTAATGCTGAGATCCAAAAGTACCCTGCAGAACGGCTTGTGCAACTTCTCTGCATTTCCTTGGAAAGAGAGTTATGCTAAGCCATGCTTACGTTGAAAAGATTGAAAGTGTTTGTGAGGAATCCTGAACAAGCCAAAGCACACACAGATGCAAACTCTGGTCTATGCTGTGCTGCAGAGTGTGAGGTGGACAGCCGTTAGACATCTGCATGATGTCTTGGTTTTCAGTACTGTTTCTGCTAAATGTGATGTGCACATGCGTGCATAAATGTTCTGTCTTGAGCCTTTTGAAAATCATAAGGCTTGTTCAGATGAGTGGCAGGCATATTTCAAGCCTTTCATTCCTTCTTTGATTGGTGACTGCAATCTGGGCAGCAGATGCTACACTGATTAGTGGTCTCTGGGTTGATTGATGATGGTAATATTTATTCCTTTTAAAGCTAACATATATGCATCCCATGATGTATCAGGGTCATGGATGTCTTTGCCTGCTGCAAGAAGCAGTCTCCTTGGGAAAACCTCTTTTGCCTGATATTTCAGCAACATCTGAACTCTTCATACAGCTACTGATAAACCCTTTGCATTGTGCATTTGAGTGGTTTCTACCACTATATAATTTCTCAGATAGTTTCAGGCCTAGATTAGAAAGACAGTAGATACAAGAGAGAACATGGATAGGGGAAATAAAAATTGATCCATGTCCACTTTGTTTCACCTGGTGAGTTACCACCTGCATTTTGATAGTCGGAGGCTGGAGTTACCAAGGGTAAAGCCCTGCATTACGATAGCAAAGGAGAACAAAACATGGAAAGTAACACTGATGACGCTATGGTGAGGGTCTGCTGTGACCTCCTGCCTATGAGGGTCAAGAGGGTGAATTTTTTTTGCAAAAGGCTTAATTATATAAGCAAGGTGCTTGTTAGTGAACTAGAAGGCCAAAAAAGAGCACACAAGAAGTGGAAAGAAATAAGGGCATGCTACAAAGGAGATGTGTAAAAGCATTGCTTAGACAACCAGATTGCCGTATATGATTAAATGACTTGTTATGTGGATGAGGGCACTGGTGGATGTTCGTGCACCTTGACTTTAGAATGGCTTTTGACGCGATCTCCCGCAGCATTTTCATCTGGACCAGAGGAAGTATGAGTAAAGTGAATGGACTCTTTGGTGGTTTGAACTGACTGTATCACTGGACTCAAATCAGTTGCTCGATGTTTATTTGTAAGGTGGTTAAAAGTGGAGTACTCTGTAAGGTGATACTGGGGCTGATGTTCAGTATCTTCATAGATGACCTTGATATTAGACAATATTACTTCTATGAGTGAGGGCGTTAATATGCTGAAAGATAGAGCCTTGGTTCAGGGTTTGGCTGACAGAAACCTCATGCAGTTTGATGAAGAGAAGTGCCAGGTTCTGCACCTGATGCAGAATAACCCCATGCAGCTTTGCTGAGACAACACCTGGGAGTTACAACGGCATGTGCTGAACATGAGCCAACAGCAAGTTCACAACATAAACGAGTCGGCCTGTATGCTGCGCTACAGTAGGAGAACGACCACCAGATCAAAGGACATGATGATCCTCTTCATGCCGTTGAGGCTGCAGCTCTGATACTGTGTCTGGTTTTGGGCTCTTTGGTTCCAGAAGGATGGTGAGAAACTGGAGAGGGTCCAGTAGAGGCTACAAAGATGGTTAGAAGTTAGGAGCAGATTTCCTAGAGAGGTTGTGAAACCTCTGTCCTTGGAGGTTTTCAAGACTTGGCTGGACAAAGCCATGACTAACCTGACTGGAACTAGTGCTGGCAATAATCCTGCTTTCAGTGGGAGGTTGGGCTAAGTGATCTCCAGAAGTCAGTCAAACCTACTTTTCTATTGTTCTTTAAAGACTAAGGAAAAAGTCAGGCGAAGGAGCAATACCAAAAAAGTTCATGTGGATTATAACAGCAACTGAAGCAGTAGGCATTTAGGAGAATTATACAGAACCCAGTGTTCGAAACTCATAGGATGACAAAGTGAAAGTACAGGGAAGGTGCTGAGATGACAGTGGTGATGTGGTCCCAAGATGATCTTTACAGTAACACTGTATTCACCTCAATGCTGGTTTTTTTCAATAAAAATGTATAGTTAATGAGACTGAAAAAAAAACAATGGAAAGCACTATATTCTGAGCTTGAAATGAGAAAACGAATTGGGAGAGGCACACGCTGCAGTATTTTGGAATTCTGTTTCCTATAAAACAGCAGCTTGTGGGCTGAGCAGAATTATTTACTTTCTCATGAGCTCTGTTTTCAGAGTAGGTGTCTCATGGACTTGCCCTGTACTTTGTTGTTGTTGGTACCACATTAAAGTGACTTTTTTTTGCCTTGGAATGCATGTCCTGAGTTGTCTTCTGGGCTCCAAGTTTGATCTTTATCTGCATCCAGGGACTTGTGTACTTGAGACTCCATATGTCATAGTCCTGAATGACTCTGCTGTTAAGAAATCAAAATGTCTCATCTCCATTTTCTGTAAAGTATTGGTTCTGGAAGAGGACAGAAAGAAGAATCTAATTTCCACTAATACAGTTTGAGGCTGTTCCCTGTGGAACTTGAAAATAGCTTATTTCAGGGAGCTGATTGTTCTCGTGAAGAACTGAAACTGTAAACCAGAGAAAACAAGCCTGTTTTTACAGTCAGTATTTAT
The DNA here is from genome assembly GCA_013400535.1 of Scopus umbretta. Lineage (NCBI taxonomy): Eukaryota > Metazoa > Chordata > Aves > Pelecaniformes > Scopidae > Scopus > Scopus umbretta. The sequence continues at coordinate 33,493 of VZTL01078452.1, forward strand.
GTAGTAATTTTTTTTCCCTTTTGGTTATTATAGAATTGCTGTTGATGTTCTTTTGTGAATTCCGGAATGATGTGTGGTTAAGAAAAATTGTTAAAAAGGAATGCTTTGTTGTCTCCCACTCCTGGATCGTCATCAACAAGAAAAAAGCACTTTGTAAAGAACTTTTTTTTT
>VZTL01078452.1:33718-47722 GCA_013400535.1 Scopus umbretta
TTTAGATGTGAGAACACGTAAAAAGTACCACTTAGGAGCCTTCAGTGAGAGCCTAGACCTTTATTCTGTGTTCTTTTTCAGTAGTTGGAAAGGGTGGGAGGGAGCTTCTGCTCTTGCTGGAGGTGATTTTTAGCTTGTTTGGACTATAAAGGCTTTGAGATCTCAGCAAAAATGAGGATCTGTGTAATCCAAATGAATTTGGTATTCAGGAGACTGTAGCTTTCCTTATTAACACATGTCCAGACTAGGTATCCCTCGATCCACACTATGCGTTTGGCCCCAAGTGCATTAGCTCCCAGCTTTTCTTTACATGTGATTGAAAATTTCACTCTGGGAATGAGACAGGTTTCCCACTGACAAGTCAATTGATATGTCAGGGTAACTACATCTGATCCCTGCACACACCCCCCCCCGGCCTCCTGGTAACGACTTGAAATGCAGTGACTTATGTTTTGAGTGACAGCACTCAAGGAATGAGAGCTCACCTCTGTGGTGTGGGTGAAGCTTGTGAAAATAGTCCCTGCTCTCCATTTAATTATCCTGATTGTCATACCAGCTTGATGTACTAGTATAACAAGCCAGAATGTCAAGTGGATTACAAACATCAAACAACAACTGCTATGCTTTTAAAGGAGCTGTAAGTTTAAGGTTTCTAGTCAAATCAACCTTCTCTCAAAGCCATCAACCAACGACAACCCGCCAGCCCCCCCCAAGAATTACTTTTTAACGAGGATGCTGTCAGCGAGCGGGGGAGTTTGCACTAGTGAAAACGAGATGGCATCTGTCTGGAAGTGGCTGATTCCCTAGCTATTCCCAGCTGTGCGCTTCTGCAGAGCTCTGCTCCAAGTAGATATTCATTTGGAGGATTGGTAGAACAGCAAAAAGCAGTACTCAGTTTTGAAGAGAAGGGAGTCTATTTTCATGGACAGTGGGGTCATCTACAGTTTTGGAAGGCAAAAGATCTTCAGATTGTTCTTGTCCTTATGTGTCTTTGCAAGATGCTTTTTGTATGCATCATGTGCTTATACAAATAAAGGAACAAACCAGATAATCTGTTGTGGGGTGCGGCTGTTACCTTTCCAATTGTGAAGATTTTCCTCATCTCTAACCATAATCCTGCCTCCTTCCAAGCGTATTGCTATCTGTCCTGTCCACCAGGATTGTTCCTTTTCTCTTTGCAACAGGTTTTCATATACTTGAAGGCTGGAGGGATGAGGCAGGGTATTAACAATCTTCTATAAGCTAACCTGCCTTAAATCTTGTTCTGAAACTGGATGTTATCTCATCTGAAGTCTTATCAGCACCAGCTAAGGTGGCAAAATGGTATCTTGAAAGACGCATGAAATATTCCTGTTCCTACACCCCTATCTGATGTTTGCCTTTTCACAGTGGCATTGTATTGACTTGCCTTCTGCTTGGTATATATTGTCTTCCCATCCTCTTAAGAGCTGTTGCCTTGCCAGCCATTGCCAAAGTCATTACAAAGTCATTCACCTGGTTGTTACTATGAAAATGCAATGCTTGACATAAGTTCCTGCTCAGTTTGTGTCATTTTCCAGATTGCTTTCAATGTTTGTTTATTTTGAATTCTGTCTGCCATCCAGTATACTTGCTGTTCTCCCTACTTTCTCATATGCAATTTAATAAGGTAGTTTATTCCATTGTCCAAATTATTAGTGAAAGCACTGAACGAAGTTGGAAGTGGTGCAGTTATCTACGAAATATCCAGCTCAATGCATCTTTCCTTTTTGACAGGGAACCATGGATAATTACCCCTTAGGAATAATATCTGATGACTTTTGCAGCCATCCTACAGTGGTTTGATCTAATCTTTGCTTCTGCAGCTTACTTACGAGATTGGCATGTTAGGTGACATCAAAGGCCTTTACTGAAATTGAGTTTTGACATCAATTGCTTCTTCCCTGTCCACAAGGCCTCTTGGTCTGTTGTGGAAGGAAATTACATTGGCTTGGTATGATTTGTTCCCTAGCGTTCATCTGCTTTAGTACCTTCCCGTGGGTTTACAGATGGTATGATTTATTCTAGTAGTTTTCTGGTAATTGAACATGACAGGTTTTTAATTTTCAACTTCTCTTTTTCTTCCCCTTGTTAGGAGTAAACTTGCAGTAGACTTTCTGTTGGCCAGAAACTGCCTGTGTTCTGAGAGTTCTCCAAGGATGATTATCAACACTTCTGAGATTAATTCCTCTGTGGTGTTTTTTTGTTTGGTTGGGGTTTTTTGTTTGGTTTTTTTTTGTTTTGTTTTGGGTTTTTGTTTGTTTGTTTTTTTTTTTTTTAAATTATCCTAGGGCAAACAACATCATGCTCAACCAGTATGAAAAAGGTGGCCAAGTTATCATAACCTGTTCTTCTTGTTGTGGCTTTTGGGCTAAAAATTCAAGCCGTCTCTGAATCTCTGTTTTTATTTCATGACTTGACTTTTAAAATATTTTTCTCAGAAATACTTGAGTATGTAATCATACCCTTTTTGTTGTTGCTATTAAATGCATTAATGATCTGCATGCTGCTGACATTTCTAGTGAAAACTCCTATATGATGGCATTAAATGTTGTGGACTTGTGCCATATTTTGATAACTTTTTTCTTTTCGAAATTCCTATTCCTGTTCCTCTAGCCACTGAATTATTGTTGTTAATATCCCTTTGTAGTTATATCTCACTTTGTCTTGCCATTCCTGGTTTTGTCTCTAGCCACTCCTGCTATTCTTTTATACTCATCCTTAGTAGTATGACCTAGATTGTTTTCTGTATACTTCCCCCTTTTTATCTGAGGTCAATAAAGAGCTCACGATTTACCTAAATTAATTACTTGCTATGCACCTTCTCTGCTTTAGGACCATTTGTGCTCAGGTTTTCAGTATAATTTCTTTGAGGAACTGGCACCCTAATTCTCTTTTTTCTTTTTCCTTAGTTCAGAGTAAGAGTTCATGACAGGCAAGCTTCTTTCAGTTTACCTTGTCTTTAAGTTAATTTTCTTAATATCTTTTACTCAGCCTTCCAAAGGATCAGAGAGTCTATCATTTCTTGGTTGCTGTCACTTTTACTTCCCCAGCTGATTCCTCCCTACATGTTGGCACCAAATTCAGCAGGCTTTCCTCATGTTCCTGTTCCCTCCCTTTGGGTCAGAAAGCACTTTTATGATAGCTGTTGACAGGCCTATGTCTTGCTGGGCTCCCCTCCCAAAACCAGCCTGGGCAGGTAGTTCTCTGCCATTACTGTCTGGGTGGCACATATGTGTGTGCTCACAGGAAGCCTCATCCACATAACTAATCAATCCTTGGTATGACATCTTCATGTTTGTTTTCTTCTTCGGTCATCACTGTTACCATAGGGCCGGTTTAACTCCTGAAGTGGTCCAGACCTCAAAGCATTCTCAAAATAAAAGATAGCAACTTCTCTTTTTTTTTAACTTACCTTTCTAGAAGAAACCCTGCCCATTCTCTTGTATGTGCAAACCATTTGGCCTGTGGATCAGTACCTCTCCCTAGATGCCACACAGTTGACTCTGTGCTCCTGTGGAGCCATGTACAGCTCTTGTACGCAGTGTTGACCCATACTAGGTGATGTGAAGAGTTAGAAGATGGGGAAGAGATGCATAGCAGTTCTTAAGGAGGGGAGGACATATGTCATAAGGCCACTGAATATGTAGCAAATAGATTGTGTGGCCTAATCAATTATAAAGCTTGATCATTTCTGGCTTGCGGCACTGCAGCCCCTGAGGTATGAAATATTGATTGGCACCCTTCTTTCCCAGCATGCTACTTAGGCATCCTAGCAAACACCTTGTATGCAATGTCTGAAGAAAAATAGCAACTTAATTTTTTTTTTGCAAATCACATCCGGAGCTAGTAAAGCATTTGCATTGTTACAGAAAAGAGCTTCTGATCAGATGTGTGATGCTTCCCATGCCACTTTACTCTCCTTTCAAAGGGGAGATGCAGTGTGGCAGTCATGAAAGAAAGGATGACAGGAGCCCTGAGTTAAACCAGCACTTTTCAAAATGGAAGTTTGAGTGACTATGAAGCATGTTTGGGAAGAGATGTAAGACTCCCCGCCCAGGAAAATACTTCCCCCTTCTCCAAAATATTGTCTTTCCTGGCAGCCATTGGAAGTGTGGCATTTACTTTGAGCTGGTAAAGCTGGGAGAGAGCAGAGCCAAGGCTGAGATCTCCGGAGGGTGCATGTGTTCCTGTGGAGCAGGGAAAACTGGAAATGGAAGGTGGTGGAGGAAGATGAGGAGGGCTGGCTGCAGGGAGGGCAGCAGGGAGCGCTGATGAGAAACCCTGAGTTAAACACATTCTCTCCAGGGCTCATCTCGACCTGAATAAATGAGGCAGTTTCAGTGTTACTTAAAGTAATGCAAAGGTATCTATCCAAGGCTACCTGATACAGGTAATGAAGCTGAAGGGAGATGAGGGGCACAGAATATCGATAGGGCTGGTCTCTGAAGTGGATAACAGAGCATTGCACACTGAGGCTGGGAAAATTGTCAGACTGTCATCAAATTTGAAAAGCCAACAAATTCCATGGAAACCCTGGGTGGTTTTCTGATGCTCGCTGGTGAAAGCCCTGAAAGGAAACTGAGTTTGGGAAGAGAGAAATGGTAGTGTAGGATGTACATATTATAGCAGCAGATAATAATTTTGTTACACTTCTTTCTATTTAGAAGATTTTGTTCAGATTCTTGCTGGGGAACATATGTTGTAGCTCATTTTGAAACTTTGCTGAAGCTGGTTAGGGGTACAGCCTACCACTTCAGGTGCTTCTAAGAAACGGTGAAGCCCGTTGCCTCCCCTCGGCTCCTTTCTGCTCAGTGTGCACTTGCAGCAGGTCCAGCGCCTTGGCTGCAGGCTCAGCTGCACTGTGGTGAGGGACCTCACGGTTTGGTCCTCATGAGCCCCGTACCTTAACGGCGATGGCATAGCAACAAGCTGTGAGTAGAGGACAGGTCTCTCTTTGTCTTGAGCTACTGCTCTTACTTCCTTTTCTTCTCAATTTCCTAGTTGTCTTCAGCTGATGCAGGGATTAGGTGTCTCTGGTGTTAGAGTAGTAATCAGCCTAGCCAAAATGTTGAGGAGCCCAGCCCTGTTCAAGTCACTGGGATTGGTGTCACTGATGTGCCAAGTGTCAAGATTTCACTGTGGTGTGTCTGAACTTTTTGGAGAGATCACGCTACCTGGCTGTACTCTCTGCTGAGTGCAGCGTATTTACCACTTACTTATTCTCCCTCTGTAAGCAGTACTTAAAATTCAAATCTTAAGCCAACTAAATCCTCTGAAGTGGAGCTGAATATTTGTGAAAAAACAAGTAAAAGGCTCTTCTCAGAGCATAAACACTTGTATTTTCCTTACACTTGGTGTAAATGCTTCTGTAAAGTGAACTTAGCGTTGATGAAGTATGCCTGTTTGAAGGCTCTGAAGCTGGAAATCTCTATCTGCAAGGCAAATCAACAGGGAACAGCTGATGCAAAACTCTTGGCTGAATGGTTCAGCTCCGCGCAGGACAGAGAACTGCAGATAGCCTGAGCTGACTACAGTGCGGGATATAGTTCAGTCTGTGGCACTACAAAGCAGCGCCATGTGAGTGGTGGTTTGTTTTTTGGTTTTTTTTTTTTAACCTTCTAATTTAGGTCAGTTAGGTGCATTGAACTTAAGTGAACAATAACATTAAAATACATTTTCTGATGAAAGTCCATTTGCTGTACTTTGTAATAAGTATATCACTGGCAAACTGCCTAAAAAGCTTCTCATGGTTTAGACTGCACTTTAGGCTTTGCTTAGGGAGTTGGGTGGAAAAGGCTCTTTGCCTTCCCTGGAGAGATGTCCAAGCAGGACTTACTTCCATTAGCTTTGTGATATTGTTTCAGAGCTCTCAAAGCTGTACAAAACTCCATCTTGTCCTTACTCAGCTTGGGTGATTATTGTACCACCTGCTCCATTCTCCACCAGTGGTTATGGTGCTACCCCATTGGCACTGTGCAATGCAACCAGAACATGACAGGTGGGACTGGGGTGTGCCCTAGAAATTTAGGGAGAAAGGTTTCCACTGCTTACCATCTTTTGCAGATCAATTCCCACTAATTTGATGGGGAGCTTGGCAACAGGCTAACAGGCTGCCCAGGGAGGGGGCGGAGTCACCATCCCTGGAGGTGTTCAAAAATGTGTGGATGTGACACTCCAGGACATGGTTTAGTAGACATGGTGTTTTGTGTTGATGGTTGGACTAGATGATCTCAGAGATCTTTTCCAACTTTAATAATTCTAACAGCTGAGGGACTGGAATGTAACCAGGGATAACTGAGAAGGAGAAACATCAGAGATTTTTAATTCCTACAGACCTATACAGGTGCTAAACACAATCTCTTTCGTCATAATGAAGGGCCAAAAATTTCTCCCGGCATTGGGTAATCCAATCAAATTAGTTCCATGCCTTCTTTTCTTCTGCTGATTTTAACTGTGTTCCAGGTTGGGTTGGAGTGGGATATCAAGCTAAGTGTTCAAAACTTTCCTCCAAGGAACAAAGGCATTTCTAAACGATGGAACAGATTTTTTCTTACTTTGTGTGAACATATCTTTCATATGGACTTCTTGGCTTTTATTGGAAATAAAAGGAAATCCAAGTATTTCTGTGGAAATCCAAGTATTTCTTAAAAAAAATGCGTTTTTCCTAACGCTTTATATTTTTGAGATAGAAACTAAATTTTTAGAATTAACCTTTTATCATACTTGGTAACAGATTGGCAGTGGTAAACATCCATACATCTTAATTTTCCCGGCTTTTGGTAGGATGATAGGATGATTCAATCCTGACTTGAAGTAAGGGCCATCTTGTATTATATGGTATTGAAAGACTGATAATAACCTGAAAGATGGGATTGCCTGGTATTGAATGTTCACATCTTACTCAATGGAAAGTCATAATTGCATCAGCAATACTGGATACCCGTGTTTCAAAATTATTAACTACTGTTTTCATTATGAGGTGCTAGATAGGTAATTGCAATGATCATCTGTGTCTGAAGACAACAAGAAACTGGATTAAACCAAGTTCGAGTTCACAAAGTGTTTCTGAAGGGAGATGGAGCCTTGCATGAGGCATTATTAACTCCTGTTTGCTAGAAACCACTTCTGAAGGCTGTGGCCTGGCTGGAAAACGGGCAGCTGAGGAAGCCCGTTAACTAGACATGCTGGGTTAGAGGCAGGCCTGTTACAGGCAGTTTGGGCTAGAGGGTTTGTGGATGTCCACAGTATTACGCTTTGCTTTGGGGACATGGGGAACTGACTTTCTGTTTTATATTGATTTTTCCCAGAGAGTGTGTGTGTATATATGTATTTTGTTGTTGTTACTATGATAACTAATTTTTGCACTCTGTGAGCATCCCGGTCCTATGAGATAGCCTATCATATACCTGTAAAGAAAGCAACTTTTCTGCATTCTGGGTATCTTAGATTTTTCTTACACACAAGAAGGTGAAATAATCCTTTTTTTGTAGGACCTTACTACTTAGGTACCTGACCTCATTGCCACCACCACCCCACTGTCCATGGTCAGCCTCAACTCCTCATTTGTTTTCCAGAACTGGCTCCAACTGGTCTTTGGGACTGGGAAGTGTGGGGTCAGTGTCTGTGCCAGTCTCTGCAGCCCCAAACCAGTGTTCTGGGTGCCAGACCTGTTGTGAAATTTTCCTGTTGTTTGTGAAGGGTGGGAGGTATGCTGCACAACAGTGTGGTGAGTTAGAGGTCTTTTTATTATGGAGCTAATATTGTGGTCAAGCCTGGGCAAGTAGGCACTAACAAGAGCTTAGGTAATGAAGTAACAGCATAGACATACGTAGCGTTGCCTGGTAAGGAGTAGTGCCAAGGCAAAGAGTAAATATCATGGCTTCTTGGCTGTCAGTTCAGGCGTATAGGATTTGTATGTTATGTTTAATTGTGCTTTTATCTCAGCCTGTGAAACCTCAGTGGGGAAACACGGAATCAAGTAAAGCTCTGTGCTCCGAGAACGGTGGAGCTGAGTGGGGATGGCTTGTGCCTGCAAATGCGCTCAGTTTTCCAGCAGGAGCAGCAGCAGGACCACGCTCCCTGTGTGTTTTCGTCTTGTGGTGCATAGAGAGCAGAAAGGTTATGATTATTTTCTGGCTTGTGGATTTAATTGAAAGCTTTGAAAACCTGGTCTTGTTTATGCCCACTCAAAGCTGACTTTCAAACACTTACTTTTTGATTTGAAAAACTTACCTACATTGAAAGACCTATCTATGTTACAATGGCATGAACCCATACTTCAGGTGGTTTGTGTTTCAAGTCAAACCTGGACATAGCTGCAGTGCTGAAAAAGTGGGCCTGAAGGTAGGTTAAACACAATATTCCTTCACATCCCTCTCCTCTTCTTGACCTGCCATAGCTCTTGCCAGTGAACAAGGTGACACAAAGAGGACTGCCTGTGCACAGCAGAGAAAGAAATAATCTGATCTCATCACCATCTCCATTTTGCAAATATATCCAGAGCACAGCAGTGACAGTCTTACTTATCTAGTTCCTACTTCCCCTTAGAAATATGTTACATGCCAAAGTTTATCTGGAGTCTCCGATGCCTCATTTTAGGTCCAAACAGACATTAATTAGAGACATTAAGCTCTCCACTGCTGCTTTTCATGCATCGCAGCTGGCGTTTGTTTATATTGCAACTCAGTGCCAAACAAGGCACACCCAAGCTCAGGCTCTGTACACAGTCAAAATCTTTAATAAACAAAATGAGGTTAAGTCCACTCTATTTAAAAAAAAAGGGGGGGAGGAGGGGAGAAGTCCTTTCAGTCTTTAAATCCTGGAGGTTTTTTGTTAGTGTTTTCTTAATTTCATGACATTTTTGAGCCAGAGTCCTTATTTTTAGGAAGATGAAAGTTGGCAAGATTGTTCTTTTTGGTTGTCCTCCTACTTCTGATCTGCAGTCCTCCCTCATCCCCTCTTTGCTCATTCTTTTCCCTTTCAGTTCCTGTACTGTTTTAAATTTATGCCCTTTCTGGTTGTACTGAAAGTCTGTTTCCTTGTTCATCCCATTTTCTAAGCCTTTCATTGGTTATCCATTTCCTTATTTTAAGGCTTTTGAGGCAAGGACATCAGTATTTTGGTTGATGGATAATATCCTTTCCATATTTATTACTGTTCTAGTTTTACTTGGTCTGATTTTAACATGCCCAATAGAATAACATCTTTTTTTGTTTGCTTACCCAGCTCTCTTGGAGCTTTCTTGACATCTTCAGTTATGCTTGCATTGTGCTTATTTGCAGAGGTTGTTTCCATGCAGCACCTGAGGATATTTTGGTTTGGAAAGAAGTGTGGAGTCCTAGTTACATATACCTAGGAGCTCAGCTGGGGAGCCAAACAGTTTCCAGTATGTTCTTCTGGCTTGGTCTGCCATAGAATTACTCCTGATTATTACTTACTGCCTACTCCAGTCCGCAGCTTTTGGATGCTAATGGAGGTTTCCCCTCATTGTCAGGAAGGCTTGTACAACCAGGTTGCTGACTTTTGTTATTGGAAGTGTTTGGTATGAGGAAGGAAAAAACACCTGCTTTTGTAACTTTGCAAAACCCCATATAAATCTTAGCTCTGTGGTGAAACCTGGCAGCAGTGTGTGGTTTTTGCCGTGTCAAGTATGCTAAAAACAAATACAGACTAGCCCCTGGCAGCTCTGCTCCTGTCCCAGGAGGTGATGAAGCCTCTGTGGACTGCTCTGTTGGAGGACCCTGCATGATGAGTGATTCAGAGTAACCTGGGGCAGTGTTTTGTAGAGTGCAACTGGTTACGGGCCCAGAAGGTAGAGTTACGATCAGCCTTTAGCAGGGAAGCTAAACAACGCTGGGGGAAAGAGCTTCTGAGGGGGCATCCCTCAGCTTTGTGTCAGGTTACTTACACTGATGTTGACAAATGGGTAGTTTGAACTAAAATGCATCTTAGCATTGTTGGGGAGATGCAGGTAGTTTATGTACGTACTTGGTCCATACCGAGTCTGTCCCATCACCTTGCTGCTCTACCTGAGCTAGCTCCACCAGAGCCACGTCGGGTATGCTTCTACAACACCTCTAGTTGCACTGTGGCTTTATGTCTAATCTAGAAGGTATTTTAACTGACTGCTTGATCTTAAGTGTTCCAGCTATTCTTGGGCAACACATCCACATATTTGGACAGAGGGGACCGGTATGTGATACTGTACCACCTTGTGGAGAGAGCTTTTGGTGGTGAGGTGATCTTGAGCAGACTGGCCAGTGCAATGTCCCTCTTCTGTTTCCCTCTGCTCAGAAAGGTGACAGTTTATTTATGGTTTCTGAGACTGTACTGGTCAGTGTACTAATGGTCAAAAACCAGTTTGACTGCTGTAAGGGGGGGCAGCTCTCACTTCTCTGCACGTTCGTGGGTTTTTAAGTCAAAAAGATGTTGGTTTTGATGAACAGGCAAAAAAGGAAGAGTGAAGGCAATGTTAGGATAGCAAATTCTATGAGATCCATAGAAAAAATGAGGCTGGATGTTGTCTTACAAAGTTACCCATCTCCCACCCGTGTGCAGGACCAGCTATGTGTTATCAGCAGCATCCGCTATGTTGAGCTAGACCGACGTCTGTCTAACCTGAGAGATCACCAGTGATGGCCATTTCCCAGCATCCCTGCGCAGTCTATTCCCTTGCTTATGGGAATGTGCGTAATTTAAATTAATGAATGGATAAACACACCTTAGTGACTCTATTGTCACCCCCCCTTGGATTTTTCCTGCGGCAATGGCCATGGAGAAGGGAAACAGGCTTGGACCATACCATGCCAGGGCAGTGCCTATCTCTTGTAGATCCATCCTGTGATTCCCCAGGGACAGGTGCTGATGCCCCATGTGGGTGGCCCAGCTGTGGTGCTCACATTGTACGCCATGTGGAGTTAGCTCTCAGCATTGCAAAGAGTAGGGTGACTCTGCACTGGCCAGATCCTTTGATTTTAGATGTTTACGGCTTTCTGAACTTAATATTGTGAGACAGTTAGCTCAGTAATGGTGAAACTCAAAGCCTGTCATAAAGCTGATGTTCTGGAGGCAGATAGACAACATGTGCAAACTTGTTCCTTGTCAGCATAATAATAATAAAGTTACAGTGTCAGCAATGTTAATTGAAACTACAACAAAGACAGGTATATAAAATACAATGTGATAATCTACAGCCGATTAAGCATCATTGTAAAGTGACAATTCAGTTCAAATGTTTAAAAAGTTGTAAACTACGTGACAGTGAGATTAGTTTGTTTGTATTAGTACATCCCTGTGTTTATCAGGCTGTCATGAATGGACAAGTTTGGTCTGAAAAAAAACAGGCACAGCTTTCCTAAATTTGGCTTCTGCTGTTGATTGGTTCCTCTTGAATGAGACCTACCATTTTTTCAGATGGTGGAAAAATACATATAATCGTTTTGGCAATTTCTCACGCAAAGTTTGCTGCCTAATTTTTACTTTAATAAGACTGTTTATATTCAGAGTAATCCCCATCCCTAAGGTTGTACGCGACATAAAGAAAAACAAAAAGGGAAACAGTAACCCACAACGTTTAAGTGAGATTTATCTTGTAAAACTCTTGAGATTTAAAATATGCTGCTTAGGTGAGGTGCTGATTTTCTGGAGTTTCTGACAGTTCTTGCTCTTTTCTATATATATAAATTGTCTCCTTTCTGGTCCAGGTGCTACTTGAGTCACCTGAAATAGCACTAGGAGACAGACTGGTCTAAATGATGGCGGAAACACTTAATTCCAGAGTTTCAAGGTCAGCATTATCACACTTCTGTCTTGATCCCACTAACGGTTCATAAGGATTAAAACCTTTTAAAATGGAGGATGATAGCTGTGACTCATGGCCAGTGTATCTTGGCATTTATCCTGATGAAGAGATTTTTGTGACAGGCTGAGTTGCCCGATGTGCAATCGCTGTACCTATGAGACCGAGCCTTTTCCTCCTCAAGATATGTTCCCATACAAATTGTTCCTGTGCGAAGTCACTCAGCGCTTGGGTGACTCAAACAATGAAAATAGCAATGGGGTGCTGAGCCCACTCAACAGTAAGTGCCATAAAGACTGAACTCCTCTCTGTTGATGTTCTGCCTCATACGTTATTGCTAGGAAAGAGCTCCCTGGATAAAACTCTGTGAGACACCAAAACTGTTACTTCTCAAAAATACATGAGAGGGAGCTGCTCATCAATAGATTCGTCTAGACCACAATACTTGTCATTTCTCTAGAGCATTGACGCATAACAGCAAGCAAAATAACAAACTCGTCTTTCCCATGATATGTCCGGAACAGAAAAGCTCATCCTTAAATGAGTGCCTCTTACATGGTGGGTCAGCCTCATGTACTTAGTCATATGAGAGGTGAAAGAGAACTTTTCCTTGTATTGACCTGGGCCATTTTTTGTCATTGCGGCAAAACTGAATCCGTTATGGAGAAGCGGCGCTGGTGCTAGGCTGAGCGGTCATTACAAACGTCTAATGCCGTTTTTCCTTTGTTCAAATCCTGCAGTTCTTTGTGTTCCCCCTCCTCCTCGAAAAGTAAAAGTATTTGATCTGACCTCAAGCTTCTGCTCATTACAGCCTTCCAGGCTTCTGTCTCTTTGCTTATGAATCAAACTGCATCACAAATACCTGCAGTTTTAATGCTATGGTGGTAGCACTCTTGACATGTTGTTACAGCAACAGTACATAGCATATGTCTTAGAATATCCCACTGAAAGAAAGTATTTCGTGTCCTATCAGGTAGACAGTATCTGTGTTGTTTTAAAGGATGTATTGAAGCACCTAGCTCCTTTCTTAGATAACAGCCCCATTTCATTGTGCTTGCTCTCTACTTCCTGGGTTTCTGATAATCTGTAATGTTTGTTCCAGAAATGCTCCCAGTGCTTATACATTCCTTTTGTAATGGAGCGACCAAAACTGCATGTACTGCTCCAGCAAAGAGTGAACAATTGATTCATACAGTGGCAGCAAAGGAGCCACTCTCTCCTGGAATAAATGTGTGTAGCAAAATACATTAATGTTCGGAATTAAAACTGGGCAAGACCAAAGGAGAGGTAAGCTTGTTTTGGGGGAAGATGGGTTGCACAGCCGAAAGCTCCCGTTGTACTGCGAGTTACTGGGCCGGAGCAGAAGTGATGGCAGGACCTCTGGTACTCTGAGGAAGGACTCCAAAGAGGTCATACTGGTCCTTCCTGACTCTACCCCATTCTACAGTGACCTGGGGATTTCTTGCTGCTTAGGGCCTGTGTTTTTCCTGCAGCTATGAATAAGTCTCCTGGCTGTCAGTCCCGGCTCTGCTAAGCCCAACACAGCCCTCTGCTGTGTGCAAGTGGGAAGTCTTGTAACCTAGCCTCAACCCATCTGCACAAGCCTGTTTTTCAAATACAGCTTATGCTGATGTTGCCCACCTACTCTCCTTTTTTACCTCAGACTGGTAGAGTGTTTGCATATCAGTTTAATGGTACAAAATGTTTTGCTTGGCTTGAAAATATAAAAAATTCATCAATCCTCTCCAAAATTTCACAGATGAGCGCTTTCTCTTCTTCACCCCACTAAGCACCTCGGCAAAGGAGAGCCTCAGCCCACGCTTGCGTGAGCAGATGTAAAGGACATCTCTTACGTGGGGGCTGTTTTCACCGGCTGTATCAAAGTACCTCAGGGGAAGGAGGTGGAGCTGCAAATGGTGTATTTCCATTTACAGATAAAGTTACTTCAAATGTGGCAGTTTCTGGGAGATGACACCTAGTAGAAGTATGACCTTCTCGACAGTTTACCAGTGGCAATAGGCTGTGCTAATAGATTTCTGAATTTACGAAGGCTTAATTTGTGTCTGCCTCTGCATGTTCGCTGTCAAGGGGCGATCCCTGCCTTGCGTTTCTGAGTATTTTCTGCAGTGGCCCACTCAGTGTTGCTCAGTGCCATACAAGCATACGAGGACACCTTTTTTTTTTTT
>VZTL01078457.1:0-15849 GCA_013400535.1 Scopus umbretta
CCCTCCTCCTCCTCCTCCGACCCCACCTGCGGCTCCCCCCACGGCTCCGGGCTCCCGATGGGACCCGAGCAGCCGGACAACAGCACGGACCAGGGCCCGACACGGCAGCAGCAATCAAAAGGGTTAAAGACAAAACAAGTCACCTTTTCTCTGCTGGCTCCTGTAGGTCCAGTTCTCATCATCCTCGTCTACCTGCTGCACACACATGGAGGAGAGTTCACCATCGCTGCGAAACAATCTCTTTGTTTGCCTTGACAAGGAGGAGAAATTTATCCAGCTTACAGCACGCGAGAGGGAGCCTGGGTTTTGTTTGAGTTTGAAAGATCTCGAAACACACTCCTTTTTCATTTTCTTTTAAGCCCGCTACTGGCCCCGGTTCCAAAGAGACCTTTCCGAAATTGTTCCTGTCCCCTTTCTCAGTGGTTTCCGTGGGCAGCTAACACAATTTCAGTACGACTTCCGTCCAGGTTTCTTCTCGCTGCATTTAAGCCAGCACCACTATGGAGGCAGGTCACCGTGCCAGCACAGCTCCCCTGAAGCTGTTTTGATACAGCGCGTAGGGAGCTGCCAAAGAAAACAAAGGGGAGAAAAGCAGCAGAAAGTGGCACCTTGCAGCAGCTCAGACAAGCATGTAACGGCTGAGCAGAGTACAGTACTAAGGCACGTGTTTTCCCCATTCTCCACTCAACAGCAAACACTGTAGCTCCACTCTTCTCCCTGGCATCGCTCCCCAGGAGCGTGCATGCAATTCAGTCCTCTCTTCTGGCTCATCAGAAACACCCCCCCAGCAGGGAAGAGCGGGCAGAGATCATGCCCCAGCGTGGCACAGCTCAGGGGGGATGACGGACTGACCACACTTCTGCCTCCTCATTCTGGCTGCCCTCCTCTCCCTTAGTGAAAAGCCTGCTGAAGGAGCTCCAGGAGGACTCTCCTAACAATAAAACAGGCTGCGTGGCTATCGCTTAGGATTAGAGCGAAATACGATAGGCTCGCTCTCCTAAAAGCACGACCGCAGAAGCAAAACTCCTCCTTTCCTCAGACAGCTCGGTGGCAGCACAAACTTCTGAACCCTGCGTGCAGAAATAGAAAAGCACTTGTGCACCTCTGCGGACTCGGAGAGAGGAAAAATAAAATTCTGGAGCGTGCAAACACCACGAGCATCCTGAACAGAGCGTGCTGAAAACATCAGTGCCCCTGTACCTGGTGGTACATTTTTAAATAAATAAATAAATGCAAGTGCATAGACACACAAACAAAATCCGTACACAAGCAGACATTTTCAGTGACCAGAGTCCCGCTGGTATGACTACAGCGCACAAAAGACGTTTCACTCCCAGCTGTGCAATGTTCTGCCACCTTCTCTTTAAACTAACAACTGGAAAAAGCACTCCACGGTGTGAAGGTTTTAAAAAGTCAGGCACTACTGAAAGCTGCTGCAAAGCCAGTCGCTTACCCTGCATGCCAGCGCCAGTGCTGCTTCCAGGAGGGAGTAAGCCCGGAACGGGAAGAGGCAAAGGCAGCATTTTAAAGCAGACAGAAGTTGGCAATACCAAGGCATCCCAATACCCATGCCTTTTTGACGGGATTTGTCACTGAGACGCAAGCTGACATAAAACACTCAAGTTTGTATCTTGCAGCAAAAGAATAGACTTGAATGTATGAGATGCCCAATAAAATCAGCTCAGTGAATCCTCAAGGAGATGCTGGTAGAGAGAAACCCCAGGGAAAAAACAAAAAACCAACACAAAACCAAACCAAAAAAGTGCCACCTATCTGAAGAATAAGCATTAATGCCTTAACTTCCTAATGGCTGCAGATGATGTTAGCAAAAGACAAGCAGCTTACGAAAACAAGGGTACAGTGTTTCAGCTCTCAAGCTGTCAGTCAGTTTTACACTATTGCAGAACACACCCCGGCCCCTGGCAGATGCTCTCGCAGCCCTCTGGATTCTGCTGCACAGCCTCTCCAAAACCATTAAAAACAAAGGCTCTGGCTTTTTCTGAAACTTAGGGTTCTCTGACTCATAATAAGAGGATAAGGTTTAACCCACTGACTGGGAGGCAAAAAGCTAAGTACTGTATCAGATTACCCTATGAATCAAGCAGGCACACCAAAGTGACCTTTGGCTCCTACTAACACAGCACAATGGGTTGGCCAACTGTCTTCTGTAAATAATTTAATAGGCTGCATTTAAATTGAGCTCGCCTGGCGAGGTAATGCATATGTACATAGACAGGTCTTCCACCACCTCCCAAAGTCAGTCGTGGTGTAGTGGGGCTGGGGAGGGTGCACAAATGGCAGCACACACTGCTAGCATTTGCTCTTCTTGCTATGTCATCGAGTCCTTCTATTTTGGAGTTTTTCATCTTAAAAAGACACACATCCCTAATGAGACAAGAGACTTCAGTAGGGGGTGGAGGTGGGGGGGCAGGGGTGTGTCTTTTGTTTTTATTCTTTAGACCTTTTACTTAAAATAAGATTTTGAGAATGTGGTGTGACATAGCCCTAGAGATCCAACCACTGGAATATCCATTTTGGGGCAGTCCATGTTCAAATAGGCAGGATGTAATGTAAAAATCAAAGACTGTGCTTTAAGACAACTTACTGTTTCTTTTGAGAAAGAGCAGACATTTGGAATTGCCAATGCTGCAAAATACAGAGAACCGTAAACTACCACAGCTATTACTGGCTAAATTATACAGAGCCAGACGTATAAAAAACCTGGTAGGAACTGCAGAATGACAGTCATCTCCTCTACACTGTACTACTTAGAAACAGAAGATTAGAGAAAGCAACAGCAAGGAAACCCTTTCAGGTTAACCCAAAATGCCAGGGTAAAATCCCATAGACCTGCCCAGAGTCTTGGCAGCAATTCGATTTTAGGAATTTTCCTGACCTGTCTGGAGCTCTGCCTGTGTATCACGGCGCTGAGTCACAACTTGATGGTGCAAGGGCAAAAACATTGCCGTGGGTGACTGACCATAATATTTCCACGGTTACTGTAAATACAAAGTGGTGCAATGCTTTGTTCAGGGTTTGGTATTACTATATTTCATCGCAGGAAAAGATCCATCGTGATACTATCATTACCATGGAATGCTTTTTATTTGTAGGTGACAGGAAGCTTAAGATCAGCGTACATTGTCGCACATGTGGATCAGAAGTAAATTTCCCAAGAACAAGAGAAAATAGCGATTACCGTTTGAAAAGCAATACATACAGGGGCATTGACAGCAATGGAATTGCAGGTTAATCCAAGCTTTAATCAGCAGCCAAACGCACGGCCAAGGAGTTGGAAATTTTAGCATCTGACACGCTTTAGAGGATTAAATTGAATTCTGTAAAACACTCTACAAAGCCATTTAACAGAAACAAGGTACACTTCTAATAAGCTTGGACCATTTTCCAACCTGACTATTTTCTCCCATACAAAGTTGTCATGCAAGTAAATAGGCTTCGTATTTTCCAGGTTATGCATGTAAAGACTAAGGCATTATTTTTGGTTCATTTAATACAAGCCCACCTCAGTCAAAAAACATGAAGGAGTCACAGAAGAAGAAACGCAGGGTTTGAAGTAGAAAGCTAAATTGGTTCCTCCCCCCCACCCTTTTTTTTATTTTTAGAGGTGCACAAGTGCAAATATGCGTAGCCTCACATGCCTTCAGGATTTTTACCATCTATCACAACTTGATCTTCACAGAATTCTCTAAAAGTTGTTAAGCAAACACACGTACATGGCTCACAGCCACTGCGTTCCCCTAAGGCCAGCAAACAAAAAAATTGTTGCAAGGAAAAGGTTTCGGTTCGGTGGAAAAAACCAACAGAACAGAAAGAAAAAGGACAACCCCAAAACCCCGCAGACATGCTCTGGTTTTGGTTGGGCTGTGGTTTTTGGCACAATTCGCATGATAATTTAATTCCTACATTTCCTTTCTGATGACTCAACCAGACAGCAACAAGGGTGATTCACAAGTAGAGCCTCCTGGGGCAGCCACTGCTCCAACAGCCGAAAGGACACCTCTCTCAGGCTCCCTGGGTGTTTCCCTTCAGGTGGCAACAACTCATCACCAGCTGGTCATAAAGCCATTTGGATTAAGCACAGTCAAAAGCCCATTGAAAACACCTTGCCTGCAGACTCAACCCTTCACTACGCAGCTCTCGCTGCAGCCAGCAAAGGGCACGGGCTGAGGTCCCAAGGGGACCCTCCATCCCAGACACTGACCACCTACGGATGGTCACCTCCCCAGCGCCACTCATCATCTCCAGGCAGAGATGCGTGGGAATTTCAGTAGCTACTGAAAGCTTGTTCACCTGACCTCCGTCGGAGGTCTTTATCTACAGCATGCCTGTTCTTATACAGATACCCCATAAAACGCTCACCTAGCAAACCCGCAAAGTAATCCATACTCTTGCATGATTATTTACAGCAGAGCAGCCACAGAGAGCGTTTTGGTATTACAACAGAGCCTGAAACTTCCAGTTCAGATTGTGCCCCTTTTTGTACAAAGCACATAGCGAGAAACTCCAATCTGAATGGACCCGAGAGAGGAAAAAAACATAGTAAAGAAGGAAAAGGATCAAAACTGAAGTTACTTGCCCAAGATCACAGAAAGGATAAGCAGCAAAGCTAAGAAAAGAAAGTAGGTCTCCTGGCTAGCAGCCTCGCGACCTACTTAAGTAGGCCCTGTCTCGCACAAAAAGCAATGCCTATTAATTGCTTCTATCACAACCGTTACAGAGCCTTTGAATATCCTAATTACAAATGAAAACTTCCCTTCTGTTTTGTTACCCATTTTATCCTTTGGGGCTTTTTGTCAACTTAAAAATATGCCATACCGTAAACAAGCACCTCAAAGAGAAGGGAGTTCTGCACTTTAGGGTTGCTTCAAGCATCCCATCCGCATTTCCAACTTTAGTAGTCTGTTGGGGGGTTGGAATCAACTGCAGACAACCACTGAGAGGAAAACAGTTTTTGGACAGGTCTGCACAATGTGCCTGCCACCAGCCTCCCTGCCTTCAACTTCTGTACCTCAGAAGGATTCACTGCATCAGGGCAGGCAGTCCTTTCTCTGATTTAAAATCTGTACTTGCCTCAGGAAGGAAATTTCCTAAAACCAGGGGGGCAGTTTCTAGAAAGTGGTAGGCTAACTTGGGCCTGGTCTCCCCCCAACACCAGCCGCCCACGGGGGTAATTCCTGCCCAGCCAACCAAACCGCTCTTACCGTGAGAGAGGAACTGAGTAAGGAACATGAACAAGGTGCTCGCGCACCTTGGATATTAACAAAAAAATTAAGGTATTTGTAAGGGAGGCAGAACGAGCACCAGAACCGCCCAACAACAAATGCTGCTTTTCTCTAAAACAGTTTGATGCCAAAAGAGCAGGCAAGTTAACCGCGCATAAGACACCTACCTGCTTCAACTGGGTACAAATACATTTGCAAGCTTTTGCTTCTGTTAACTGGCACAATTCCAGAACTGATGGAAAAGCAAAATTTCAGAGAAAATCTGCTTCCAAGTATGCAAGGAGTTCGGCAATCACTGACTGCAGGAGCAGTTTCAAGTACGGAGCTTTGCTGGGTAAGCGTACGATGGATACCCTGAGGTATAGAGGAGAAAGGGCTCAAACAGCATTAGGTTTCAGCCTTCTCCATGCACAGATGGGTTTTACCTCATAGCAGCCAGTGACTATTTTTCAAATAAAGCAGGTTATGTTTATTGGTAAAATCAGTTCTGTTCTCCCAGCACACAGGTGTCCACGTCAGGTTTTACGTCATCGTACAACCTAAGGGGACGAGCAACAGGACTTTGATGAATTCAGACAACGTGCAAATCCTTACGTACTTCGCAGGCAGCCCTCCTCACCGGCACTGCAGCCTGAGGCACTGCCGTTCCCTGCAACAGGAGCTGCCAGGTGCCACCAGGACCGGAGGGAATCACTGCCCCGAGTATGTGTCAGGCAGGGTGGGCAGGCAGGGAGGGCAGGGCAGGGCAGGGAGGGCAGGCAGGGCCGGCAGGTGGCAGCAGGGATCCAGCCGCCTCGCTGCGAGGCCCGCTGCCACCAGCCGAGGGGTGCCAGGTTAGCGAGACAGTCACGGTGACACGCGTGTGATTTAGCTTCCAGCAATGTGCTTACAGAAAGCTGTCATTATCTCTGCTTAAAATGCAATTAACAATTTTAATGGGTTTTGACTCGGGCATGACAAGTCGCTAATTAAGACAGTGCTGCTAAAAGCTCCCACTAACTGCGGCCACGGCCTCGGTGCCTACACCAGTCCGCGAGCTGTGGGGCTCTGTTTGCGTAACACAGAATCTTTTTTTAAAATCTCTTAGCCATAGGGTCAACCTCCTCGCCAAAGGCAAGGCTGGGCTAGGGAAGTACTCCACTCACAACTGTTAGCCAACACACGGCAAGCGTCGACAGACTGCAGATTAAGTATCCGAGTACTGAATTTATGAGGAGGGAGTAAGCTTTCTGTCTGAAGAAGAGATTTCTTTTTTTTTCCCAGCCACTCATCTGTTCACTGAATCACCAAAAGTTATGAAATAGAGTTCAGATCAACACAGAAAGTCACTTACAGGGTCTGGGAGAGAAACTCCAGAGGTGCTACGGAAGCAAGTCAGCGTTCAGCGCCCCGTTGCTCCTGCACCGCACTGACCCTTAGCTCCGCCAGGCACCCACCGGCTCCAAACCACTGTCCCAGCTGACACGACGGATGGTCTGAATTGAACCAGCTCCGGCAACTCACCGGGCAGCTCCTACCTCCCAGGAAAGCTGTGTGCTTTTGTGACACCCTGTGTCTACTTCACATACATTCTTCTCTGCTCTTGAACACTTTGCAATGAACGCGTGGGTTTAAACAAATTCTGACTTTAAAGCAATGCAGGTTGCATTTATAATCTAAATTAGAAGATCAGTTTGCTCTCTACTTTACTCAGCATATGCTATGTTCATACTAAGAAGAGGCTCAAATCACTTTTAATACCTGAATATGCACATGAAACTTTGCAGCATGCCAGTTACATTAGAAACTTAGAAATACGAGATTTTGTTGAAGCACAAGAAACTTCTACTGGATCATCCAAATTTCCTGTGGAAATGCTGACAGCTGTACTAAAAACAACTGGAAGCCAGTTAAAAATAAACTGTATAAAAAACATTTATTAACATGTAATTGAGGACCATTCTGCCAGCAGGAAAGCACCCTAGACAACCAAATAAGTGTCTTTCCACTTCCCACTTCTCTGATTAAGAGGATACCGGGCAAACTGCAGAGGGAACATGGCTGTTTGCTTTGAGGTGGAAGCCCTCTGCTGGTTAACATAAACTAATTAACTCACTAATCTGAATGTTTTTGTAGATAACAGAACCACAAAGAACAAGAAAGGAGAGAGTGGCTAAAGAAGCAGCAAAGAATCACCAGTAATCTCAGAAATCCTCATTCTTCATCTTTTTGCTAAGCCCATGAATGCAAAAGGCATTTGTTTTCTTTCTTCCTGTTTGTATCTAAACACTCTTTGACTTACAAAATATGCAATTTAATAAACCTTACTAGGCATTTAGAATATAATCAAATGCTAAAAAGGAACTTTAGAACCCAGTAAGACACTTTGGCAGACCTGACTGTTCCAACACCAAAAACATCGTTCATGTGTGCTATAACCAGGCCTCCCTGTTTGACACACAAATCACAGGGAACTCTTTCTTCTATAGATACAAATGCTGTTTCCACACATCTTTTTGTCTCGAGTCCTGTTTGTTTAAAACATACTTCATAGTTATTTCACAGCTAACACAGCAAAATTATTTGACCACACTGACATTGTACGAACGCAGTATTTCTGTAAACCATGCATAAATACTGAACTTTAGAAGAAAGACAGAAGGCCCACTTCTGTATGTGTGTACCCAGGTAGAGGATTGCTGTTGTGCTTCTTCAGTTCATTTTTAAGTTTGTTAAGTTTGCATGCCTCCAAACCCTGGTACATGGTAAGTACAGTGGAGTGTGTTGCAACTCTGGACAAAATCTGTAAATGAAACCCAGCCCTGCCACGCCTGGAGGAATGCTGCAATCTCCTCTCTTCTTCACAACAGGCTCTACGTTACAAGGAACTCATTTCTAGGCGGAGGATGAGCACAAGGAATGTTGCTGACACACAGACAGCGAGGAGGAAAACACGGAGTTTGCGTCTTAGTTAGTGTCCTACATAGTTGTATTTAATCCCAATTAAAATAGCCGTGTTGAAAGCTTGATAAAAATGCAAGAGAAAACTAAACTTCTAAAATAATGAACATATGGCCGAAGTATGTGCATGTGCTCTCTCTATATGGAGTGCCTGCACATGTGCTCACTCCATATGTACACATCCACGTATTCAGCAGGAGCACCAGCTGTGACCAATGACAAAATTTTTCATCCTCCCCTGCAGTTTCCCCTTCTGCCATACACAGGCCTGAAATCAACCTCGATTCTTTTTTTTGCAACCCTGAAACATTTTAATAGTTTCCCCTACCTATAGCAGTTTCTAAGTGGAAAGAGACCTGAAAATACAAAAGAATAATATGCAGGGTCATTCTCGTAGAGCCTACGGTCCTCCCAGCAGACCCTATATAAAACATTTGACACACAGGAAGGGTTCCTATTCATCAGCTGCCAAAACAAGGTGAGGACAGGAGGAAAAATGAAAGCCTGTATTATCCGCAGCAGAAGAGAAGACAGGATAAATAAGGACATTCACGCTAGCAGCAGGAATAATCTGACAGTGCCTCTCAACCACTGGCATGTGAAATAATCAGCCTCCACAGAATAGCTGTTTAGCCACAGTTAAAAAACCAAGAGTGTCAATTCTTAAATCGTTTTGCTCACAGCACAGAGAAAACCAAATCAAGGCTTCCCGATCTTCTGCAATTTGCACCACAGCGTCTTGTTTACATATCTAAAGAAAGCTCATCTTCTGGCATACCACTTAGCGAAATACAGGGTGGGAGGTGTACAAAGTGAAAGACAAATCATGTATTATTGAAATGACGGGTGCAAAAAATGTTTGTTCATCAGATACTAATCTGTTGAGAGCCCAGTGGATGTCTCCCACAATACTAACACCCCCTATCAACTTCTCTCAAGGACGAAAGTGTTTAGAAAGCAGACTTACTGACTTCTCACAGCCAATGCTAACCACCAATCACTATTTCAGGCGGTTTCATCAAGGCAAAGAAGATTCACACCTTGATAGTCATTTTTAAATGAGGTAGGTCTGACATTTCACTATTAACCAGTGGACTAAATTACAGGCCTAGTCGTCACCTAGGGCTTTTTCCTGCCCACAAGACAATCTGCTTGCAATACCCTGCTAGCTCAGGAACTCCAGGAGCTCAAAGCTCTTCATCATGCAGGTTCTTCAAAGCCTTCCTCTTCAGATGCTTGGAAACTGAGTATCAGTCCTGATGCGTCACTAACCCCCAAACACCTCCTTCAGCATGACTTCTCCTATGGCCAGTGCCAAAACACTGCTCCTGTCTATATCGTTTTTCCTTTTTACTAAACAAAGTAAAGCAGTTGGGACAGCTGGCAGCCCATGTGCCAAATCCAGTATTTCATGAGGTCTTTCGCCGCCTTCTTGGCAGAAATGAGGAACACGGCTCAAGCTCGGCAACTGAGCTTGCACACTTACGTAGGAAGAAGTGAAGCAGCAGGAGACCTGCACGAGAACAGGCCCAGGTCCCAGGGCAGCACACCACAACAGCATTATGTCTTTACATCTTCCAGGAGGTGAGGGGTGAGGAAAAGAAGTAGGACCCAAAATGGAAGCTAACCCCTTTCTTACTGTATTCTCTGTGTAAGCAACAGTAAAGGCTGTTAGACATAAAAGGAAATGTCTAACATGTAAATAAAAGACATTCCAAAAGAAAAGATTCAGCACATGCTCTAAAAGATATTTATTGTGAAGAAATCAAAATGAACATTTGGTTGCTGTGTTTTTCACCTAGTTCTGCCTGTAAAGTCAAGCCACCTTCATCAGCATGAACCCTATTACACTAAACACAAATGGAAAACAAATAATATTGAGAAATAAGAGATACTTGCTATTTATTTCACTTGCAATAAACATTCCTTATTTACAGGCATCTGGCAAACTGCCAGCAGTAGAAACAGATGCCATATAGATATGCCTAAAGAAATATGAGTACAGACACATGGGATTACACAGAAAATAGATTTATGCAGAACTAGTTATTATCTAACCATGTGCTCTATCACACACCACATTCTTGTTATGCAACCAAGTTTATTCACCCGGAGGAGTCTGCTGACAAATAAGGAGAATGTTTCATATGTATTTATTCATCAAATAAAAATAACAATGGTTTCTAGATGGGAACTACCACCTTCTTTTGATTCACATGCCTCCCATGCTACCTCTTCTAAACTCATCAAGTTGACAAGACTATCAAGATTGCTTAAAGAGCCAATATTTCTCTGTGGTACTTTTTTCCTGAAATAGTAAAGTGGAAAACACGCTGGCTTTCTCAGCCAGCTTTGGCATAGAGATAATACCATGCTCTGTGGTTAATTGCTAGCTCTTCTTCCTCCAAGGCACTGTGAGTCATCTCTGCTTTCCACACTGGTGTCTTCCAAACAATTCTGGGTAAAACTGTGCTAGTTCATTCTCACCAAAGACATTGTATGAAAGCACAATTACACAGAAGGGATCACATATTAAACAAGTTCTTTTTAAAGCATTCCATTCAAAACTGTGCAAGGCAAATATTGCAGTAACTATTAATCAAGTTTAAAAATAAATTAAAACTAACTTCATGAAAGACGCCTTGGCATTTGGTGGTATTTAAAGCTCTTCCTTCAAGTACAAGCATGGCCACAGCAGGATTTGCTCCTCTCATCCAATGGCACCTTTTCCCAAGCTTAGACAAACAGATGTGAGGAGACGCTTTCAATCCTTACTTGCAGACGGTATTGTGTTTTCATTACGACAAAGCATTGCTGAGCTTGGCGGTAGAAACCACCCACTTTCAGGAACTCTCAGTGTAGTTAATATTCCTCTGCCTAACAAAAGATGCCTTGGTCTAAGGCTGTTTCTGCAGGCTGTTGTTACAGCACTTCACCCAACTGACCTTCATTTATG
Organism: Scopus umbretta; assembly: GCA_013400535.1. Taxonomy (NCBI): domain Eukaryota; kingdom Metazoa; phylum Chordata; class Aves; order Pelecaniformes; family Scopidae; genus Scopus; species Scopus umbretta. Next base: position 11,140 of record VZTL01078457.1, read on the forward strand.
AAGGGCTGCTCTGGTTGCAGGATTTTGAGTTATTCTGTTTAGCTTAGGGCCAGCAAAAGGCAACAGACTGACAGCTCTAATGATCTCTCGACCCAAAAAAAAAAAAAAAACCAAACCCCAAAACAAAACACCACGTCTTTCTTGGCTAAAACATAGGGTACCTGCCAGCATCCTTCAGCAACGAATGGGCCATCTTAAAAGACACAATTTACTTAAACGACACAACTAACAAATGTCAAGTTAGTATCTTGCATGGATGGTGTTGCTTAGAAAAAAAAATTTTTTTTGAGAAAAAAATGTCATTTTATAGACACTTATAAAACAACTAAGCAAACAAAGCAGCTTCTTTATGGCTCCCAAATTCTGGGCTGCTCTAGAGGTCACTGCAAGTATCTCAGGAAAAAAACTTATGACAGTCCATGCAGCCCACCCTCCCAGGTAGTCAATGGGATCTACCCTCCAGTGGGGTCATTACAAAGTACTTTTTGTTTTGCTCTCGAGTAAAGCCAGAAAATAAAGTTCCTGTCTTTCCCTGCCCTCTGCATGTTTGTTCCCGCGCTGCAGCATGGCAGGACTACTCCCTGCAAGCACAGCCGCTTCAGGGACTGGCCGGGCCGCTGCACGACTGGAACTGTGGCCTTTCAGAAATGCTGGGATTTAATTTAAATCACTGCAGCGAGCCAACTGACAGCCCCGAAACAGCTGTGTCAGCACAACCGAAGGGATGGCAAACTGAAGGAGAAGGGTGGACACGAGCACTGAAAGAACTGGAACTTCTTTAGAAGCAGAGCATGTCAGGTTAACCAGCCGCACCCCCAAAACTACATCTGTCCAGAGGTTTCTACAAACTCTCCAATTCTCTTCTGGACAACTCAGGGTATTGAAAAGGAGAAGAAGGTCAGAGCAGAGTGTTTTCCTGGATCCCTATTAAACTTGTACTTCCAAAAAGACCCCTTTGATTTTCAGACAGAAAAACTTTTCTTTGTGGAAAAATCTGTTTGCAGTGGCAGGGTGGTTTGGGGGGAGGGGGGGGGCTTGTTGATTTTTTTGGTTTGGTTTGGTTTGGTTTTTTAAATAGTGCTTTATTTCCACTGCATGTGGGAAAATGATGCCTGAAGTCCTTGGTAGTTTTCAACACAGGAAAAAAATACTAAAGAAGCTCCATAGTGGGGTGAGGTCAGGGTTGGGCAAAGAAAGCATTCAGAATACTTCTGTGAATTATGTCACCAAAAAAAAAAAAATTCAAAACACTTTATAAAAACGTGTGGAAAAGTCATTGCCACAGCACAAAAGGGATATGGCATCCAAGATCACAGGAAGTTCATTACTGGATGCAGACTTTTTTTTTTAGGTTTGGCAATCAGCTTTGCTATGTTGGAAGCTCTGTACTATGCTAAGAAGGTTTCATTACATCCAAAAGCATCTCAGCAACCAGCCAAGACAGGGATCAAGAGAGGGAAACACCGTTATGTTTTTCCCAATTCAGGAGAGGGCGAAGCCAAGGTAAATAATTTAAGAGAGTCACCTTCCGAAGTAAACTCTTCTTTTAGTTCATGGGTTATTTCTACATTGTCAGCCAACTATAGACATTAGAATCTGTTAGGACAGCCTGTTGGAATTAAGTGGAAATGTATTTCCACCTTAATTTCAGGGAACCATAGTTCCTTTACAATTTTTTAACTCTAGGCCCCCTTGGCAAAGTTGTTGCCTGCTGCTTGGCTTTCAACACTTTTTTTTTTTTAATGGAAACCTTCACCTTCAGACCTTACTTCAGAAAGCCACTACAAACAGGGCAGAAAATACGTTTCTGTGCTAAAGCGGCAAGCAGGGGGGGAATGGGAAGGACAAGAAAGGTCAAGCCATTCATGTGAGCGGAGCATAGGACATGTATCCCTGGCCTTCCAGCCCTGATGGAAGAGAGAAGCCACTGCCTTGCAGCTGAGGTGAAGACCCAAGCTCACTCCTCGACCAAAACACATAGATACACACACCCCTCCTCAGAAAAACAGCTCAAGATGCAGCCTGAAATACCCTCCCTGCCTTCAGCAGCAGGTCCACTGGGCAGACATTCATCCTTTAGGCAGGCAGTATAGAGCTTAGAGAGGCTGTTGCCTTTGCATGTCTTCAGCAGAGGTTCATTTGCAGTTGTCCTACAGGTTCTGCCTGTAAAACGGGGTCTGCTGTCTCCCTGCAGGGAGTCTGGCCTCCTTCCTACCTTCCCTTCTCATCCCACAGCCTCTCCATAATGACTGCTTTCTTCTCCAGTGATGGACACTGTTAGTCACAGCCACACACTGACACGAGAAAATATCTTTAACCTCATCAAACATTTTCTTCAGTATCATTCCATCTCCACATGCAGCTTCCCAGGATAGTGCAAGTGGGCAACTAAGCCGGGAAAGGCAAGGTAGCAGAGAGCAAGCACGCTGCTGCTCTACGGGAGGGGGGGACCACCATCCACGTGCACCCATTGCCCTCCGCCTTTCACAGCGCTGCCAAGTTCTGCAAAATTCAGGGTGAATCACATTTGTGCTGCTGCTTCCCACATCCTGGTTCTTGCGAGTCGCATATCTGGGCAAGAGTCTCATCTTTTATCTTCAAAGAAAAGAGAACATTTCTGAACTTAATTTGAGGGATGAGGGAAATTCACACGATCCAAACACCATAAAAGTTCAAACCTCAAAAGCTATTAAAAAAATCCTTTTTATTTTTATATTTCATTATTTGTTTGAGTAAGCTCAAGATCCTGAATGCTTTGGTTAAACACACTTCTACAGGTGGGGAGATCTTAGCCAAATTATCTGTAATGGAAGCAGTTACGGTGCAGGAATGCAGCTAAAGCAGGGTAAGGGATGCTTTCCTGGGGAGGGTGCTGAATGCTTGCATACAATAATTTTAATGTCACTCCTGTCAAGCTGATGCCCCATCAGGGTGGAAGCAAGCAAAATACAGGCTTTTCATTATTGAATAATTGGGTGCACACCCTTAGTAGTGAAAGCAGTTTACTAAGTAATTGCTCACCACCAAGTAGCTAGAACAAGAATACTAAAAAAATACTGCAAGATCCCGAGTGTTAGAAGACAAGCAAGAACTGCGACAGCAACTGTATGAAAATAAGTAAGAAAGCTTTCTGTATGGTAAAGACTTTAGCCACTACAAACCAATAACACACTCTCCTCCCAGAAAACACACAGCCAAACATAAGCACAGTGATTAGAATTATTTTGCTCAAAAGCTAATTAATGAAACTTCTTGTCCTATAATACTTATTTTATTCAAAGAAAAGCTGACCTTGGTTCTTAAAAACTCTCATCATTGATTACACACAGGTTTTAATCAAACTTTAAAAAGCAAGCAAACAAAAACCAAAACAAAACCCAACCAACTTTATCTTTAAAAGCTCTCATTCTGAAAAGGGTAACTTCATAGTATTTTGAAGCAGAAAGTAAGCAAGACCTGAGACGACCAGAATGGGATCACCACTCGCACATGCCCACCTCCCTCCCCTTCTTCACTAGCTCTGTGCTGAAGTCGTCTCTTTCTGAATCACCCGAAGCTGGGTGTGTATAAAGGCGAGCAGGCAGCTCTGGATGGAGGCCTCCACCTAGCTATCAATTACTGTCACAAGATTTATACTTCATCTATTTTCTGCCTCTCCCGTTTTGTTTTTCCTGCATCAGTAATGAATTTAGGAAAAAAACACAGGAGCCTAAAAATTCCATCACTGCCACCTACTGAAGCCAGTTCACCAATAAATCAGCTTACCGATTTTTATATTGTGTGGTGTGAAATATTAAACCACAAGTTCCACTTGAAAAATTTCTTGTTTATGTTTCCTTATTGTCCTCTAAGAGGCCGCTTACTACTGAGTTTGCAGATCAGCTTCCAAAAAAAGGTGCTTTTATCCTCAGAAAAAGCAAGACGGGACCAAATCAACATTTAACACTTTGTATCAAAAAATGAAACACGCCTGTCAATTTAGCCAAATGACCTATATCTGCTATTGACTGACATTTTCTTCTTTTGTCCTTTCTTGGAGAAAACTAAGCGAATATAGTAAGAGGGGTAAGAAAGAAGCAGCATTAATGACTGACTAGATAAAGCAGCGTATACTGAAAATACTTTTATTGAAATGGAATAAACTAAGCCATCAATTGATAGAATTGCCTTGAAAACAAGAGTGGTCAACCCAGACTGCCTTTTTTGTCTTTATTATCAAACAAACAGACAGCTGGCAAGAGATACGTAATGCAGAAGTGTCGGTTACTCAAAACAAATCATAATACTGTGGAACTAAATGTTGTTTTAGAACTAGAACTAAGTAACAGTCTAGAATATTTACAACAAATGTCACATGCTTCTGCCATGCAAAGGAAGACAACGGTGAGAGTGCTGGACAACACGGGAGCTTACTAATGGGGATTTGAAAGAAAAAAAAGATAATCAGCAGGATGAGAGCTGACCCTCTGCCCACAGGACAGATGTCACAATCAATGAAGAATTTGGGGATTGAAGAGGGGAGTATTTACTCGCCCATATAACGCCTTTGACCCAAAGTTTCTTCAAAGGGACAAGATTTTACAACAAGCGTAGGGGATTTGGACATGGGTTGGGTTGGGTTGGTTTTGTTGCTGGTTTGGGGTTGGGGTTTTTTTGTTTGGGTTTGTTGGTTTGGGTTTTTTTTTTTGGGGGGGGGGGGTTTTGGGAATC